>JANHGB010002951.1:7208-27714 GCA_026283785.1 Coracopsis vasa | reverse complement strand
ACCCCGCCACGCTGCCCGGTGGCTCTGCACTTTCCTCTGCTGCCCCCCGGTGGCCCCCGGGCGCCCTGCAGCCGCGCTGCCTCCGCGCCGGGCATCCTCGCCCGCCCCGCTGCCTGCCCCTGCCCAGCGGTGGTGGTGGGGCTGTGGGTGTATGCCTGAAGCGTGCCCGTCTCTAGGAGGGATACCCTGCTTATGGAAAAGGGCTGGTGTGATTTCCTCAGTGATGTTGCAGTGTAAGCATATTGTCTCTCTCCACAAGTGGAGAATCCAGCAAAGCCATCCTTGAGTGTTTTCAATGCATGTTTAGTTTTCTCTTGTACCAAGGCAGATGTCATCCATCTCGTTAACCAGCAGTTGAAATCTATGCACATCATGGTGAGTTAGGAGTTGTATTTTCCCTCCTCTAAGAGAGCATCATGCAGGCTTCCTCAAAGAGCATAGAACAGTTTGGGTTGGAAGAGACCTTCAGCGGTCATCTAGTCCAACCCTCAATGATGAGTGGATGGGGAAAGAAAGAAACAAGTTTATGAATCTTTACTTTTCAGCAGATTGCTTGAAGTCAGGGATACACTTAGAAATGTTCCTGTCCAGGTGATGGTGGTTTTGTACCAGTTATTTGCATGCTGAGTTCTACCTCTCTTCAGCTGTTTAGATGTGATTTCTTAAGACACTGTTTTAGCCTCCTTGATTCTATGCATATGATTTATAAGAAGATGATATAAGATTTGTCTACATGTTCTGTCTCCTCAGCCACCAGTGTGTGCCAGAATTGTTCTTCCATTGAAATGTTCACTTGCAGATCAATTAGTCCATCCACACAAGGTCTTCCAGGACCTACACCCCTGTGTTTGTGTTCATGGACCTGCTTATCTAATAGCCCAAGGATGCTGAGTTCAGTCAGTGTCCATTGCTCCATTCCAGGTACCAAGGAAACAGGCAGGAATTGCTGTAGTGGGCAGAGGTGGTGTACTGCCCTTCTCTGAAAACAAACAACACTGATGGTTACCAATGCTGGCTCCATGGACAAAACTCCCCTTGAGTTCAGCAGAGATAAGCCCATGAGCACAATGGTTTGGTTCACTGTGACACATGATGTAGTAGAATATACTGCAATGGGTGGACATAGATCCGATGGTGAAGTCATTCAGCCTAAGCAACATGAGAAAATTACACTTAGTAACAGGAGCAAAAACACAACTAAGAAGCACACAGGACTCATGAGTACGCATCTATATATGTTATTAGGGTATGTCAGACCTCTTCTTGAAAGTGTTCACTGAAAGTCAGCAGAAGCAACAGTCTCTATTTTGACTGTAAACACTTTACAGCAGGTAATTTTCAAAGGGTTTCACCAGCATGTAGAACAGTGCCCTCCTAATCCGTTTCACTGGGGCCATTAAGTAACAGCAGTTACAATTCCCCTCTGTACTTCCCTCTGGGCACATTCAAAACCAACTGGAGATAAAAATATCCTTGTGGAGTTCTTACTTTTCTGACATCCTCTCCATTCCTCTTGGCGTGTTTCAGCTCCTCACCAAGGATGTGAAGCAGAGGCTAGGATGTCAAGGGGAAGGTGCAGCAGAAGTGAAGAGGCACCCCTTTTTCAAGAGCATGAATTTCAAGCGGTTAGAAGCAGGAATGCTGGATCCTCCCTTTGTCCCTGATGTAAGTACAACTGGAAGAACTTCCAGTGGCCTCTTTTGAGAGACCTGTTTCTAAAGTATCTTCTATCTCTGAGAGCTGTCATCACTCTCTGCATGGATAGCTGCCCTGGGAAGATGTGATAAGTGATAGGGCTGGAGTGGGGAGGCTGGGAGGAAGAGGAGAGCTGATCTGTAGACTTGTCTATGCAGGGTAGGTGGGCTTACATACAGGGTGGTAACCTGGGAGCTGATTCTTTCCCACTCGCTTTACCACAGTCTTCCTGTGTGACACTGGAGACACCACTTGATCTGTTCATGCCTCAGTTCCCAAACTTTAAACTGGGAACCTTTGTATCCCCATATCCACAGTAGTATTGTAAGGACCAGGTGGTGCTTGGAACAATCACCAACGAAAGCCACATGTCTGCATACAGATAGATGGATATATATGCTGAGGTGAAGCTAGAACGACAAAGTCCAAAGCTCTATGGAACTGAGGAATTGACTGGATCATCATAAAAACAGGCATTAGTTACAGAGAGTCTGAGCCAGGTTCAGATATCAAGTGTCACCTCAAGCAGAGGAGTTAGCTTGGACTTGAGACAGCATTTTGAACTTGTTAGTGTTCATGGAGCACAGAACCCAACATTGGGTCCTTACTCAGGTTTTCACACCCATCTTGCACATACTAAAGTCTTTGTTGCATTGGCAATGACAAAACCTTTTCCACCCTTTTGTGGTGTCGGTCTCTACCCCAGGGCAGAGTTATCTGATTATTTGCCTCCTGCAGGGCTCTCTTTCTGGCTGGATCTTCTATCCTTAAAGTTCCCATATGGTTCTAAGTAAACACTGCCATTTTAACGTATTAAGGAAAGTATCATCTTGGCAGCTCTCATTCACGTTGCTGCAAACTCCACCAAACCAAAGTGGTTTGAACGCTACAGAAGTTTACTTTAGCTGCTCTGGTTTTGCTTTACATTTTACTATGTGGCCTAGTTATTCCTGCCAATTAGCCCGTGGTGTTACGACCTGCTTTAGTGGGAAGAAATAGGAGACAAGCTACTATTTCTTTCTGATGTAGAAAATGAGAAAATTCTGGGCTGGAATTTGGGATCCGACAGAGTGTATTAAAAGCTTAACTGTGGCATGTAAGGCCCAGGAGGCACCTCTGATAGACATATTTGCTAAAGCAGAGGCACATAAATTTTTATGGCTATTTATTGGGAACTCAAGAGCTGCTCCTAATTTAATTTATTTGGCACTTCATCCATAGATTTCCAAGTCTTTACTGAAGTCAGCTGAATCCCCCAAAGCTATATAGCCAATGGCAGGGGTTGTAATCCAGCCCACGTCTCTCCATCCTCTTCTAGACTACTCTGTCTCCACAAAAATGTTGTGGATTGCAGCCGTCAGGAATGCAGAGGGATGCTGCCTCCAGCAAATAGGACTTCTATCAGGAATCAGCTTGATTTGTTCGGTCACACTGCTCAGATCTAGATAAAACACTGCATGGCTGGACCCCTGGGCTGTGCAGTCATGGTGCCGTGTATAGACAGTAGGATTCAATACGTGTTTGAGTTCAGCAGGTCAAGCTAGTCCCACAAGCCACCCCTCAATTACTCCTGAGCATCAAAGGATAACTGTGTTGTTGATGGGAACTCTCTAGGCATGCAGATGACCACACTATGACAGGTGATGACTGTTTCTGCTTTCTGTGGCTGACTGCTGGAACAGGAGCTAAAAGCAGCATCACTGCAAAGAGTCCAGTCTCTGTCATCACAGATAATTAAGTAGTTTAAAAAGGCAAAGCCATTTGAGTATTTGTTTGAAGAAATGCAGCCAAGTTGAAGGAGTTAATAGAGGTGATTCTGGACAGCTTCCAGCAGCTGAGCTATTAATGAAAACAATGGAAAAATGCCAAACCTCTTCTGTTTTCTTTAGCAATTAGTATACATTCCTCTAACCTTTTAAGCTGCAAACTCCACAGCTATCTGAGCAGAAGGAGCACTTCTATTTGAGCTCCCTTTTCAGAGCTGTCTCCAGTGTGTCACTCACGAGCACACCGCTTTCCTGTAGGAACTACTCTTCAATAGAGTACTAGAAAAGACTACTACTGGTACTACTATTGGAAAAGCTACTGAAGGATTTGATGTTTGTTTTCTTGCTCTTTCTGTCCTTTTCCCTCACCTCTTAACCATATGCTACATGGATGACTAAAACCCACTTCGGCTTTGCTGATGCTTTTAAGGATGCTTATGAGAAGCTTAACATGCTTAAAGCGAAGCCAGCCTTTGATGGAAACCATGCGAGCAGAGCGGGTCTAGAGAAGCAGGACACAGATAATCACTTGTTGTTAGGCATTCTCACTTGACTGAATCTGTGAATGAAAGCACATGGTCAGACTCAGATATATCTTTTCTCTTGCTGTCTCTCTGTGTTTTCTCTCTCTGCTGAGATAGCCCAGAGCAGTATACTGCAAGGATGTGTTAGACATCGAGCAATTCTCCACAGTGAAAGGAGTTAACTTGGACCAAACAGATGATGATTTCTATTCCAAGTTTTCCACAGGATCAGTGTCTATTCCATGGCAAAATGAGGTAAGGATGTATCATAGTAAAATTACTCCAGTGAAACCCCTAACACAGATGGTTTAAGAGGAGCTGTGTATTTCCATTAATACATAGCTACTGGATAACTTGCCAGACTATAATGCTTTCATAAGTTACAAGTGGCCTCTTTCAAGATCTATAATGTACCACAGATGTCAGGCTCAGGTGACTGCATCTGTTGGCTCTGTGTATTTGTGTAAGTTGGCAAGGATCCTACTGTACTTCCTTCTCCTGGGTTTCTACAGAGGTGTTTCAACAACAGCTCTCAGGAACTTCTGTGGGCTGGCTAGAAGTCCTAATGGCTCCTCCATTGGTGATCCTGATCTCACCCTTTGTCTTGTACCTGCAGCACATCTCAGCTGCTGCAGTTGGCTCTGGACCTTCAACTGCTCCAGGGTTTCCAGATCTGGGGTTTTGTTTCTGTTTGATATCAGAACACAGCCAACAGTTGATTTCATAATCCAACTCTGGATCGAACAGCAGATCCACTTAGGCAGAGGGGTGCTAATAGCTGGGGGTTTGTGAGTATTCCTGTCTTTACCCAATATTCTTCACAGGCCTGAAGAAAAGAACAGAAAGCTTTATGGGGCAGCTTCTAATAAGGCTGATGTGCAAACATGCAGAGCAGACTCAGCCTCTCCTTTTCATACATCCTATTTGCCTTTTATAGCCAAGAGCAGGAATTCAACTGTTAACTCTCCTAACATATCGCTCAAGCTGCTGTTCCTGATCCTGACTTTGAGCAACCTGGCCCTAATGCAGTATATTTAATGCAGATGTATAATATCTTTTCTTTATCTCTTATTGTTTCCCACTAGATGATAGAAACAGAGTGTTTCAAAGAACTGAATGTATTTGGACCAAATGGTACTATTTCACCAGACCTAAACAAAAGCTACCCCCCAGAGCCACCCAAGAAAGGATTGCTGCAGAGAATATTTAAACGACAGGTAAGCTCTTCCATGACTAAGACATGGAAAATCCCATCGATGCCCAGTTCACAGGTGGTACTTTGTACTGCATATCCCAGATTTCCCATCTACCTCAACATTTTTTTACCAGCAGAAGTTCCAGTTTTGTTCCTGAGCTTTGTTTCCAGCAATTGAAAACTTCTTACCCAATCTCTTTTTCAGTAGAATACTGAAATGCCTTTTGAAATGGTTATATGGTTCTAAGCAATGGTTATAGGGTTCTAATGGTAATAAGTTCCTTGTGAAAGTCCTTGATTTACGTTTTTAAAGAAGAGAAAAGGCATATTTTGAGTGCACTAGTCATGGCAGGAAACCAAGACACTAGAGAAGAGAGCAAACCAGATACTATGTGACGTACAGCTTTCAGGGGGCACCACTTGCAAATCTAAGTAACATTCCCAGACCAATCTGTTTCTGTAGGGTTAAAACCATACCTGAGCATTGGCATGTGTCCTCTGTATTAGTCAGATTTAGCAGGTCCTGACGTTTCGCAGTGAATTGATTTGACTCCTGGAGCTCCAGTGAGTCTTCTTTGCTGGATTCCTCAAGAACTGCCATGGTCCTCCTGACCTAGAGAGAATATGGGTAAGAAGGTGAAGAATATTTTGAATCCAAAGGTCTTCAAACAAAAAGCTTGCAGTCCAGTCAATGATGTTATCACCCTAAAATGACCAGTGTTAGACTAAAAGAAAGAATGGCATATTTGGGGAATCTAATTGTCATTGTCTTCCTCTTTCTACAGCATCAGAACAATTCAAAGAGTTCTTCAAATTCAAAGGCCAGTTTAAATCACCACATAAATTCCAATCACATAAGTTCAAACTCCACCGGAAGCAGCTAGTTCCAATTCAGTTTTATGAAACAACATGTTGCATCCTTCCACTATAATCTATGGCGCTTCTATGGATGAGAGAGCCTCCACCATTGAGTGAAAAAGAAAAGGGAGATCTCCCAAAAAGGAGATTTTCTATCCATTCCTTCCAGTGGAGCCTCGCATTTTAAGAAGAATTTTCCACTCAGGTCTGTTTTTGGAGGTGGCACTCAAGACTGTGTGAATCAAATTTGTCTCTTTAGAACATTGCAATAGAAATTCAATGAACATGACTACTTGCACGTATTTAACTAGCATCATACTAGAACTGAATTTTGTCTTTATTATTTTTAAAGGAAAGTTTTGTAAATTTCTCTATTGTCTCAGTTTACATTTTGTACATTTGTATTTAAATGAAAGTCAGACTTTGGAGGTGTATATTTTCCAAGCAGCAGCTGTAAAGCCATGTGTTTTAAGACATTTTTTTAAGAGGAAAAGAACAAAACACAACAATGTGACTCAAGACTTCCAGAGCCTCAAACGAGAAATCATCCTTTTTAGTAATTCTAGAGAATTATTCATAAATCACTTTATCAGACTGGGGTTTATTGACACGCATTTGTATGGAACAGTTTATTCTTAATTATTTTACATCTGTATATTTGGTTTACAGCAACACTGCATCGTACATTTCTCCTCTTCATTAGTTTGTAACATCTCGCATTAAATGCTAAAAGACAAGGTTTTGATGCATTCAGGAATGCTACTTGCTACGCCTAAGGTTTGGGATGTCATGGAACCAGCACAGCTGAGGTTTGCACTTCCTTATGTTGTTAGCTCATCAAAAACTGTTTCATTAGAAAGGGAAGCCTCTTTTAAGCCCTTCTGCTTCACTAGTTTTTGTGCTGTTTCTAACAACAGCATGAAGAAAACCGAGTGAGAGGTGAGCAGGAAAGCAAATGACCATTTGTTCCTCAAGGACTCGGAACCTGCACCTGCTGAAATGAGAGCAAAACAGAAGTGTTCTCCATGCTGCAGCCAAAAGTCCAAGGCCTTTCCGCAGCTGCTCATATCAAACAGGTAGCAAGACAGAAATTCAACAGAGAAATTCAATGACCAAGAGATTCATGACAGCTTTCTAGAGCTGTGGAAGTTCAGAGTGGGATCTGATCTGCTTTTGAGCAGTAGCAGAACCTAGAGGTTGCATCTGCACTTAGAGTACTTCCGTGTGTCGTGCCAAACACACCTCAATTAGGTCCTCAGCTCAATTCAATAATATGTCAGTCATGAAACATGAACTTTTGGTTCCATCATTCTTTGTCCATCATTCTTTTTAACTGCTGATGAAAACATTATTCCCACTAATATAAATGGGATCGGGCAGGATCAGCAGCAGTACCTCAGGCATCAGAATCGTGCTCGTCTCAAGTATGTCACTATCTATAATTATTAAGAACACCAGATCAAAAATATGGCTACTTCCCGTCAACAGGAATTGGAAAACCTTAGTCCCCCCAAGTGCAGACAGGATCTCTATAGCCCAACATGTTCTGTGAAACACGTTGGCTCACTATGCTCTTTGCAGTGTTGTCTAGAGTATACTGATGATTCTACACCTTTGGGTCATCAGGAACATCTGAAGGTCAGCCTAGTGTGTCTAAAACCCTTTTGATTAGTAGGGCAGCTATCCCGGGGTACAAGGAAGCACTGTTCCAGTGGAAGTTTTAATAGTCAAGAGTCATTAGACTATCTATCATGTGTATGTTCTATCTATCTGACCAATGCAGGGGGAAAAAAGATGCAGGTTAGTAGTGGCAAATGTGAGAAAGACACAGGAAATACATACTAAACCAGCTTGAGCTCATGAGGGATAGACACGGAAAAGGGGCAGGATTTATATTACACAGCTGACAGAGAAAAGTCGAGAAAGGGAGATGAGGCTTTGGTACCTTTATCAGGAGTAAAGTACGTGAAGGTGCAGGTCCACGTCATTTCAAAAGCTTCCAGTTTTCCTGGTTATTAGTAGACATGTAGTGAAGCTGTGTAAGTGTGCCATAGTATCACCAAGAAGTTGTTCTTTTTCCTTCAGATCAGTGTGCTCCAGAAATTCCTTTTCCCTATATTGGTGGTGCTCAGGGAGTGCTTCAGCCACTCTCTCATGTCAAATGATGGCATTGCAGATCTCATGGAAGATGCAAGGTTTTAGAGAGACAGTAATAGATGAGAATTTGGCACAATTTTATCTGTCTGTATCAGCTATAAACCAAATCTATAATGGTTTCAGCTTCCTGACAGGAGGGGAGTGAAATATTGTAGAGGTGAAAGCCACTATACACAGATAGGGCTAATACCTCCAGTTCTGTTCTCATGGCCTGACATAAAGCTATGTAAGTCAACAGGAATCTGATCAGTCACTTGAGCACGCTCTGGTTGAAGACATACTTCCTCTGGGAGGTTTTCACAGGCCTTCTTTAACGACATGTGGGATTTCACCTTATTTCTAGAAACATAGGTGAGAAGTGGAGGAACAGATCTTAGCCAGACAACTGATGTGCATCAGCGCACCTGGGGCAAGACACACACCTTAGTTCTTCTTAGAGAGCTGCAAATGTTGTGCAACTCCAATCTGTTTCTCTCACTCTAAGACATCACCTTCTAATAACAGTATGGTGTACAACATGATCACTTACCCTCAGTTGCTTTCATCCTCTACACTGATGTTAAGGGATGAGGGTGCTGGATGGGGGGTATAGTGAAAGACTAAGCTCTGTTTTCCACTTCTGCTTTGCAGCAACAGACAAGTATATTCGCCATCAGAAAAATGTGGCTGATAATACCTACCACCATGAGGAAGGAAAGATGGCCAGGGGAAGGCTTAGCCCATTAATATTTCATTGGGTAAATCTGATAGAACTGCAGCTATTGGCCCAATCTCCTCTGTTACCAATTTAGCATAGGAAGACTAAATTTTCTTTACCATCTCCCACTTGGGAAATAAAATCCTAATAACAACAAACCCTTTACTGAAAGCTGGTGAACTAATTGCAAACATTGATTGTAGATGGCCTCATAACTCTTAGATGCTGTTAGCCTTAACTAGCAGTGGATGACTTTTTTATGACAGCAGTGAATGATAGCGTGTGTGCCTTCTCCTGCTCTCCTTTCAGCTGGGACAGGTCCTTACTCAGTACCTCTAGGACTCTAGCACTGAGATGCAAAGGCGATGAGAGCTGCATTCATTGAGTCCTGACACTTGGAGGTCGTTATGCTAGGGTTAGATATCCTGAATCCTCAAGATGGTATGGAAGAAGCATGCTTATGTGCATGAAGCCTCAAGCCTGGGATGAAGTCCCTCTGGATCCCAGGCCCTTGGGAGCAGTGAGACAGAAAACAAGACCAGTTGAGGGAGATTTCGTGCTACATCCATAATGTGTTGCTATCCTGCCTGAAAAACAGGATTATGATGCTGAGGCAGCAGAACTGTTGTACTCTTTCGGTCTCCAAGCCCTGAAAGATTCAATCAATATCATACATCACTAGTGATAATGAACAGTTCTAGGAATCTCCTAGTCAGGGTTTGCCTACAACAACAAAACCCATAGAATTTTCTCTTTTATTGCTTCTTTCTTCTTTTTTTATCATTATTATTCAGCTTTACCCTCAAGACTGGCATAGGACCACAGTCCTCTGCCTTCCACTGTGTGACCAGGCGCAATCTGAGCCCAGAACTCAGGGCTGAAGCTCTGCCAAGGCAGCACCCTGCACAGCCAGGCTTCCACAGACACTTGGCATTTGCCTCTCTGGAGCCAAATGTAGGAAACCCTGGGAGCCATGGGTGTTCAGGGGCTTTGGGAGAAAACACCTTATGGTTTCATCCTACAACCTTGGAGAGCGTTTGGGATTTCTAGTATTCTGCTTCCAACTGACTAGGTTCTGATGTGGGTTTGCACATAACAAAGGAGCAGAAAGGAGTAATTCTTTGATAGCTTATTAATAGACGGATTCATTTTCTGTATCTCCTTTCCAATTACAATGCAAATTCTTCCCCAGAAATGCACACATTCCAATCTGGTTGCTTGTTTTAAATGAATAGATGAGCAAACTTTGCTCTTTCTAAGAATCAGAAACCTTCTGCTCTCTGATCCTGAACTGTGCAAGCATGGTTTTAAATTGTTACTGAGTGGTCTGATGAACACTAACTAGTTATCAGGCTTTGATGACTCAGATGTTTGCTATTCATTTTCCACAGTGTCTCAAGGTTCACTTAAGTCTTGTAGCATTTTTTCCCTCTCTCTGAATGGATGAGAGACTTTTTTAAACAAAGGGATAATGAAGGGAAAAATACCAAACTCTTACACTTTTGACCTGGATTACCTAAAAAGAGATTTCTTTTACAAGAACGGCCATGACTCGTTGTTTCTGAACAAAACCCTCCTCGTGAAGCTTGGAAAGGTGTGAAGATAATCAAACCAAACAGGTACTGAAGATCAAACTGCGCGTTAGGGAGCTGCAGAATTCAATATCACAGCGTTCATCTGGCCCTGCTGATTAGAGTTGCACTGTAACTGCAGTTCAGGGACAATACCAGCTATCTGTGAAAACAGTGCGATACCTTCTCAATTTGCAGTCATCCCCTGCCTCAGAAACTACAGCTAAGAGTGCCATCAGCAGCTGGGAACCAAACTTGGCTGACCCAGTAAAGCATCTGATTCAAAGACACTGATTCTTAATGTTGTTTAACCAGGCCTCAAGATCCAGATTGAATTCTTTTCTTCAGCTGTCAAAGCCTCACATTTCAAATCCAGTTGCTGTTTTTGATAGAGATGCCTCGGCTAAAAAGACAACCAGGAAACCAGTCTGTAATACTATTAAAACCATGGGCACTACAAGGAAGACAGACAAGCTGTGAGCTCTGGAGGACAGTGTGAAACTACCAGGTCTGTATCATCTTCAGCGCATGTCCAACAGCAGTTGTTATCACACATTCCTGCACATTTATCCTTGTCCATCATATGTTGCTCACAGGCTCTTTTGAGTAACCTGGAAATTGCACACACAAGGTCACATTAAGCATAGGGTCTGGCCCATGGCTCAAAGACAGCATTGTCTCTATGAGGGTCAGATGGAACAGTTTGACAAAGCAAGTAGGTATCAACTCAGCCTGCATGAGCTGCCGTCACACTGGTCTGTGTTCCCGTCTACCTGAGCCTCAGTCAGAATTCCCTATGTAGGCTTTTCTGGAAGAGCAATAAATGCACACGCTTATAGCACAGCTGCTTCTTCTTTCAGACATCCATGGAACAGGTTCCTGCAGGACCTGACTTCATTGTGGACAAGGTATGGGTGTTCTAACCTCTGCTCCACAGCTAGCTGTGATGTTTTCTCCTATTTGTATTTGTAATACTCACTTGTAAAGTCTCTCAGTGAAGAGGAGATCATTCATCAGGCATTTCTAGGCATTTTCCATAGAATCTTTGGAAAAAGGACATCCTTAGGTTAGTCTCCCCTTTGGGATGTAGACCATCTTCCTTCATTTGTGTAGCATGAAGCACAAAGTGGTCTGCAGGAGCTCTAGGAGTCCAAACTTAAAGGCTCTCCTGCCTAAGGATGATCCTAGTCTGTCTCCGGCTACAGGGAAGTACGTTTGGCAGTGAAGTTCGGGAGAATGGGTACGTTCAGTGGCTCCATGGAAAACAGAAGATTACGGAGTTGTCTATCTCAAGCCTTTCACAAGTATGACCTCTGATTTAAAATACTACTAATTATTTAGAATAAGAATAATAATGACCAACCCCTTTGTGCTAAAGCTGAAAGTCTGCATCAGTTTAAAACAATTCTTCTCTTTTGTGTGCTGGGCAGGACGTGATCTCTCCTACACTAAATAGTATTGCAGTGCTGGCTGGTCATAGCTTCCTGTCCTTAACTGCGAAAAGAAAAGAGAAATAAACTGGCTCAGAGAATTTGGCAAGTTATTTTCTTTAGGGAAACCACCAAAGAAGGCAAAAGCCAACAGTGTGCTACAGTATTACATGCTCAGCTCCCCCAAATGCCTCTGAAAATACAAACACAAGCTGCTGCAGTTGGATCAGCTAAGCCAGTGTACTGACAAATGGGCTTTATGAAAGAAACAGTTTGAAACAGATTGCTGCCTATTCACTAAAATGAGTATTACTGCTGGCACATATGTATTCTCCTTGGTTTATGTACTGGAGCCAGAAGTGGTGGTTTGTATTCCTATTCTGCCCATGTTTTTCTTCACTGCTTTGGGCAAACCTCTGTGCAATTTTGTTTTCCCATTCTTAAACACAAAGGGATGCTCTCTGTCCATCAATAGAAAGCACTTTGGAGTCTGTGTATAAAACAGATCAATATCAACTCTTTGTATTATTATTTGAGTGAAATAGGCTTAATATAGCTGCTCTTATTTACATGAGTAGGGAGATGGCTTGTAAATTCGGGCTCTTTTTTATTATTGGTTTGCATTAATTCCTTAGAGATACTGAAACAGAATGCGCTGCCTTCTGTATGACATCTCAAACAGAAGATGAGGTGACAGTGCAAATGTTAAAGTATTCATTTCTAACTGAAGAGCTAGCTAGTAATCATGGCGTTCACACACCACTTCCTCTCTTTTATGTTGGAAATCAATAGTTATGGGGGAGGAAACAAAATAACATTGTTTTGGCCAGGGCTGCAAACATATCCCTAGGTACTCACTAAGTGAAATGCTGTGTGAAGTCACAAAGATGCATCCGTGGCAAACCTTGGGTCAACTCACTGCCCAGCTATGGAAACAAAAGAGGCAACCACATGCCTGGAATCAACGGGCTCCAAAGGGAAACTCCAGGCTTTCTGGAGAATTAGTGGTCCTGTAGAGAAGATTCACATTTCAGATAGTGGCTGGATGACAAATGTGTTTTCCTTTCTCATCACCCCACATGCGGCTCTTAGATCCGTTTAATAGCAAGCTCAAACGAGTTATGTTTCATGTGCATCGAATGCGGTCTCCCTCAATTCCATTTCTGTTAAACACTGGACACTCTTCTAAAAGACTGAACATTTTAGCCTTTCGAAGGTGAAAGCTGTAAAAACTTTGTTTTGTGTTTCTGAGCAAATGTAGATAGACCTAAAGATTTCATGAACTATCATGTGGTTGCCCATATCTGACTAATAATTGAATTGTAAAACTGCGGTTTCATGTTAGGGTTAGTCTTTTCACCTGCTTTAAAAAGGAAAAATCATATTTGGTATATAAACACACACGGAATATCCTTCTGGTTGAATTTCAAGAGCATATCCAGGATTAAATGTTTTTAAGCACTTCTAATACTGTAGTCTATAAGAGGAGCAGACACTTCAGAAGCAATGTTTAAAAGTCATCTTTCATAACGGAGTCAACAGATCATTTTTGTAATAAATCAAAGCAAGTGTTCTCAATTAGAAGAGCTAGTGGCTGTTGGTATTGTACAAAACCAAATCATCCTAGTATCCAATGGGGTTGGGGTGGGGAGGGTCTCTTTGGTTTCGTTTCTCTTTCCAGGGAGATCTTTAACATTGTTTGATGAAGCTAGTTTCATTTTGAGATTGTTACTGAAGATAAAGGCTTCTGTGTTCTATGGCTGCTTGGATTCTTCGTACATAATGTCCTAGTAATGTCACAGTGCTGCTGTATCTAGATCAAACCACTGTTTTGATTGTTTTTTGGGCTTTTTTTTAATAAATTCCTTAATTTAAATACATGAAAACTATACATTTTGCTTTAATGATGCATGTAACCAAACAGAGCTTCCTCAAGTCCTTGCGATCCTGAAGATGATTACAGTGAGCTGGGATGCTGCCCATGTCTTGCTAGATGCCTTTTAATATTATAGTCTTTTGTATGTTCTGTCCCATCACATCTTCAGAGATTGAAGGAACTGAAAACCAGGCTGAGGTTGTATCTCACTTTGTGGAGGTTCAGATTCTCATCTGAAAGCAGGCTGTGTTTCCCTCTGAGATGCCTCCCATCCTCACATCCCCAGCCTTCCTCTGCACTGCAAACTATCAGCCAACACAACATTGACCTGAGAAGTAAGTCTGAGGAAAGGATGATGAAATCACTAGCAGGGACACAGGCTTCAGAAGACATGAACTGTTTGTTAAGTCTGATTTATGAGGCCCTAGAGAGTACTTGGCCTGAGCTCCAATTAGGCAGAGAGAAAGTGTTTAGAGAAGGAAACAACAACAGCAACCGAGTGTGCTCGAGTGTTCCATATGGAAAGAGCTAAAACAAAGATAAAGAGTAGCTGCAAAACCACCAGAGGGGAAGTGTGCAGTGCTGCTTCTTTAAGAGGAGAAAGAATACTTTTTCAAAGAGGCATAAAGCGTATTTTTATGAGCTTGCTAATGGCAAACAGTGTCTGCATCGAGTTTCATGAAAGAACACTGTGAAAACAGATCATCAGCATGAAAGCAGCAGCTACATCCAACAGTTAAACTCGGTAAAACCTAAGGTAATAGACTACAGAAGCACAGGTCAATGGACATCATCCCTTTCCAAACAAAGCCAAGCCATTTTTCACGATATTTTAACAATCTGAGAGGATGTGAGATGAGATTTTAGTCCTTCTCTAACAGCTCTTGGTGGTTTTGGAACTCGATGTCCTTTCTGTATGGCAACATCTAGATACGCTCCCTCTTGGGAGATGTAATCTTCCTTAGCCTTTTCCACTGTCTCTGGCATGAGATGTGCAGCTTCTCCCAGGAAAGTCATGCACTGTTTTGAAGGAAATCCAATTAATAACAACACACTTCAACTTTTTTAATCCCTGAGGGTGCTCTGCAGATGAAAAACACCATAAATGGGCCTGGCTGTGCAATCGCAGGTCTATGGGGTGCTTCTGGGGAGGAGACAATGCAAGTTTCTGCCAAGTTAGAGTCTAATTTGTTGTGTTTTGTGATTCTGTTTCATATTTGGTGTACAGGAAAAGGATAAAATAGGGCCTATATAAAAATCATTGCTCTGACTTGTCTGGGGTGGAGAAGAGTAACTCTGCCGTAGAGGCTGAGTAGCTTGAATCACCCGTTTACCCATTTACCATTGGGTAAATTTTACCTGATTTTCTGGGGTTTTTTTTACTTACAACTTATCAATATTAATCTTTTTCTTAATCCAAGGAAAGTTTGTTCCTCTGCTGTAATCAAACATCACTAGCACCCTAACAGAGCAAGGCGCCATATACCTCTGTTAGCTTATACGGCAGAGGTCTATAAAGAGGCTTAGGATGCTCCAGACCGGCTAATGTGGGGTCATTGCAGTGTGATAATGATTAAAACGTCAAAAGCAAAAAGAAAGGCATTTGCCTTTTGTACAGAGCTTGTAGGTAGGAAGGCATTTGCAAACCTGAACATCAAAAGCACACACTGAAGGGCACAAAGCCACATGCGTAAGAAAAGAAAGAATGAAGGTTGCCTGTGTTCCATTAATATTGTTCCCTTGCACTGTTATTATTATGCCCTCACATAATACTATGTTATGCATTGACTCCTAGAGGAGAAAGTAACCTCTGGCAGATTTACAATGCAATCCAGATGGATCCCCTTCTATGGCATCTGCTAATACATGGTGTGTTTCAGACTTTCATTTAAATCTAAAAACATATTTCCCTGCAGGGAAAATCTCACCCAATTGGCTGCTCCCTCCATTGGCAGTTGTGACTTCTGGAAAAGTCATTTAGCCTCAGCATATAATGCTTTCTCCCATACACTCAGAGCTCTCAGTATCCTATCTATCTCGGTTCCGTTACATGCTATTGATGCCGGGATTGGGGAAGGGATGTGGAATGAATCTTACCTGTTTTCCTCCCCTTTTTGGGAGGAAACACTTGTTTGTTTCCTCAGGGGACTGATAGGAGGGATGTGAGAGATTCCTCAATCTGCCCTCTCCTCTCTGCATATATTCACTCACACACACTGAAAGAGAGAACTACGAGGCCCAGGAGCACTAGAGGAAATATTTCTGCAAATAGGTAAGTATTGGGAAGAGGTAAAGTATGAGCTGTGGAAGGGACAAGACACACCTTGGGCAAGGTTCACCCGGGCTCAGGAAATGGGAGAAACAAGGAGGTGAAAGTGATGGAGAGAAGTCAGCACTGGAAGGGATGAGGTCTAGCCAGGAGGATGGCTTCCTTGTTAACTCCCATTAAAACAAGTCTGAAAGCACAGAGAGAACATCAATTCGAGCAACACTAATGAAGAATTTATTGCTGATGATACCACAGGCAGTAGTAGCTCTTTCTGGAAGCTTAAAATTGCCCTGCTTTGGGTCTAAGAGTCAATGTACTGTGGAATTAAACATTGATATTTCACATATAATAAAAAGATTCAGCTGCAGCTGCCACTGTATACTTGTATGACCATGATAAACACTGATTAAGTTAGATTAAGTTAGGCATTTGCTATGTTGTTCTCATATTTACACTAGGAAAGAGGGAAGCAGCCTTCTTTCCTCTGTAATTCCTTCATTCTCATTTAAATATGGCATTTTTAACTCTTGCCCTCATAGTGGTGTGTAAGTCAAAGGTTTCTGAATCTGCAAATGAAACCAGAATGGCCATTCATACTGAAAAATAAAACTTAATGTCTGTGTTTGCTTCTTCGTGCATCAGACACTTAAAATGATCCATCCGGTGACTACACGTGGCAAAGACTGAAAATCAGTCATTTCTCATCAGTGATTTGCATCTGTGCAAATCATCACCATAAATGAGTTGGTCCAAAGTGACATGATAAAACCAAGAAGCTTAAAACAAGCAAAATAATGGGGCAGAGCACAACAGTCTTTCTTCAGATTAACCAATACAAACTGCGAAGAAGGAGCTCAAGCTGCTCCTCTGACATTGATCACCTTTTTCTTAAGGCAACTTAAGAATTCTTGAACACTTAAGTGCTCAAGGCCAGGTTGGATGGGGCTTGGAGCAACCTGCTCAGTGGAAGGTGTCCCTGCCCGTGGCAGGGGGTTGGAACTGGATGAGCTTTAAGGTCCCTTCCAGCCCAAACCGGTCTGGAATTCTATGGATTCAACTAATATGTGCATGTATTTAGAACACTGCTCTCTATATAAAAAGTCCCAACTGTGTCTCAATTATACTGATTCTTTGCATAAAATAACTGAAAACAAGCACATGTGATGCCAACCAAGAACACAAGATGAAAGAACATTTTCACCCACAGACAAGTACAGACAAGAACTACTTCAGTCAGAGTGGTGCTGAGCAGGACCAATTCTTCCTGGCTTTCAGCACTGCACAAAAAGCTGTAACCAGCTCCAGTATCACTGTTTTCGCACAAATGCTTCTAGGGGAGCAGTGATGTGCATTGTCAAAATGTCCAAGAAGTCACCCTTGTAGAGGTCCAGGGCATCCTGGCTTTTCTCTTGATCATCACACTCAATCACAGTTTGGTTGTCTTGATCTGCTGAGCTGCAGGACTCCTCACTCTGCTTCCCATGCCCTGTCATTGCCACAGCACTGCAACTGCTTCTGCGGCGGCATCCTCTGTGGGTGAGGAAGGGGTTCTGGTTCTCACCAGCAAATGCTTTTGTCTTCCTGTTAGACCTCTTGCTTTCGTAGTTCCTGAGCTCCATTAGCCTCTCATTGAAGTACTCTTGCAATGGTTTGTCGTGGAAGCCGCTGCTGGTTGGTAGGTGGCCTTTCAAGCAGCCTCTTGAAGAGCTCCCCACGCGATGGACTAAGAGAGCTCTGTTTGGAATATTATGGAGCTGAGATGAGGAGCTCTTGCCTCTTTTCAAATCCTGGAAAAGCCGGTTGAAGGCTGGAGTTTCCGAGTAATTTCTTGATAACTATTTAAAAGAGGTGGGGAGGAAGAAGCAGGGTTAGAGGTAGAACTGAGAAGGAAATCTAAATTGCAATATGCTGTCATAAGTAGCAAAAGGATCTTAAATTCATGATTCCATACAGTAAAAGGCTGTTAGGGAAGGTTTTGGGTTTTTAATCCAAATTCCATGAGGATCCAGCAGCATGGTACCAATCCCTTTCTGGAATAGAAATCTCCTGGGCTGAACTTTAACAATGCTGAGTGTTTTTACCTCCCACTGGCTCTGATGGACTGCAGCAGTTTTGTGTGGCCTCTCTGGAAGTCTGCCTTTCTGGAAGGATCTCTCACCTGCCTGTATGAACAGAACTTCAGGTTTATCCTTTTCAAATCTCCTTAGCCTGGAGCTGTATTATTGTAAGAATCTCAATGTTCACATAAAACATATTTCTACATCTTAAAACTATGACATTTATTATTATTATCACCAGAGAATCACAGAACCCCAGACTGGTTTGGGTTGGAAGGGACCTTAAAGCTGATCCAGCTCCAACCCCTGCCACGGGCAGGGACACCTTCCACTAGAGCAGCTTGCTCCAAGCCTCTGTGTCCAACCTGGCCTTGAACCTGGCCATGTGCTTTCAGTGTTTGGTTTACAGAGACTCTGGTGGCTGAGCTGTACAAGAAGGAGAAGATGCATAAAGCAATTTAATGAGTCTTATGTACAAGCCAGAACTGCTTCCTCACCCGGGCAGATGCCCAGTGAGATGTCTTTTGACCTACCTACCCACCACAGAGGCAAAACAGCCCATGGCATGAACAGCAGCATGGGCACAGGGTGTGTGCCTGCTGCATCTCCAAAGAGCCTCAGAAGAAAATCCTTGCAATAACCACAGTTACCATCTAAACAAACCCCGGATCTTCCATAAACAGAGCACGGGGTTAAATGTGCCTAATAAGCTGCTCCTTCTGAATTATCATCCCTGCTCTAATAACAGCTGATAAGCCAGTCTTTTGTGGGACAACAAACATTTGTGTTATTCCCCAAGCCCAGCTCCAGGAGAAATAAAGCCAGCCCTTGTTTGGAAGCAGGAGGTCATGCTCCATCTTAGGATAAAGGCGCTTCTACCCTTTCCCTGGTTTCCAGGGTTAGAAGAACAAAATGTATTGGGTGATAGAGAAACTTAGAGAAAACGAGAGCGGGAGCAGCTGAAGACAAGTGGAACACGCTGGCATTAGGCTCCCCTCACATGTGTGTTTAGCAGATAATTTGTTATCATCCCAGTCCAAAGTTAACCTGCTGGAAAGCTGCTGTGGGAGACTTGGCTGCATCCGCAGTGTTTCAGATTTCAGTGTTCCAGCTGCCACAGAAGCTTGTTTTTGATTAAACCCCTTGCTGCCGGGTACAAATACTTATTTTTCTCTGGGTGGAAGTTCACTGGGGCACAAGCACCAAAGATCATTAATCCCTGGTAAAACACAGACTGTGTACCTAGCTCTGTGGCTTGGCCAGCAGCAGCTCTCATGGGGCTGGGTGACGCGGCTCCACAGCCTCCACTTCCCCATCCCACGCTGGAGGGAGGAGGAAGAGGATGATGGCGGGTTTCCTCCCGCCCTGTGCCAGCCCTGGGTTTGGGGGATCCAGGCATGGCCCTGGTGGGTTGGGGTCTCACATCACTGCACTGGCCAGGTGTCCACCCTCCCCTCGTGCTGCTCCCTGGTCCCACCATGCAGCTCCAGGAGCCCAGCACAGGGGTTGTTCTCCATCATCTCCTTCTCCTTGGCCACAGCAGGAAGCTGTGGTCAAGGCTGCCGCAGCTCATCTCCTATTCTTACACAGCTCGGGGGGCGTGAGTGTGTTTTTGCTGTCTTGGAGACTGGATTCGCCTCCGCTATGACTTGGAAAAGCAGATGACGGTGTTGCAGGGAGCAGAGGGGGAGGTACACAGTGTGGGGTCACAGGAGACATTGGTCCGGCCATCCGCAGCCACAGACCTCTTCAGGTCCCACACAGCATCCCAGCCACCAGCCCCCTCTGCCTCCACAAGATGCCCTGACTGTGCTTTGCCAGGATACCTGGGGTTCAGCTCTTCACTTTCCCTCCCTAGGTCTGGGCTCTGCTGAATCCATCCCACACAGGAGGAGCCCAGCACCAGGGGATGCAGTAGGGATCCGGCTCTGGAGCACTGCATGCGATGCTCATGTCAGGATGCACAACTGCATCTGCCCTTTGCCCGGGGATGCTATCCCTGGGAACAGATCTCAGCCCTACGCTGCCAGGGCAGGAATGGCAACTCCATCCCCTTGCCAAGTTCCCTCACACCCACAGAAGCTCTGTGCCCTGCCACAAAGCCCTGGTACCACATCCCAGCCTCTTGTCTACCTTGGATAGCCCGAGGTGCCAAATAGCACCAGCCACCCTTGGCTAACAGATCCTCCTCTGCTGAAGGGTCCCAGCCCAAGCTCCAGCAAAGTGATGTCCTGGGCATGTCCTCATGCATCATCAGCCATGGACATAGGACAAAGGGTAATGGGTTAAAACTTAAACAGGGGAGATTCAGGTTGGATCTAAGGAACAAGTCCTCTGTGAGGGTGCTGAGGCGCTGGCCCAGGGTGCCCAGAGAAGCTGTGGCTGCCCCATCCCTGGCAGTGTTCAAGGCC
>JANHGB010002950.1:0-36792 GCA_026283785.1 Coracopsis vasa | reverse complement strand
TTGAGCCATTGACCACAATTCTTTGTGTGCAGCCATCCAGCCAGTTCTTTATCCACCGAGTGGTCCATCTATCAAATTGATGTCTTCCCAATTTAGAGACAAAAGTCAAGCAAAGTATGAGTCAAGCAAAGATAAGGAGCCGGAACATTCCCTTATATCTGCAGGTGAGTGGTATTTTAGCCATTTGGGATTGGGATGACAGTCATTCCCACTCTCTGAATATTTTTATGGAGTGGACCAGCTTCTATGTTAGTAATTGAGCACATATGTCAGCCCATGTCAAAGCAGAGTTGTAGGATACAGCAGGCCTGGGCTCAACATAATCAAACAAAACATCTTGGTTTTGGTACTGAGTGGAGGTTAGGCATCTAATTGCTTTTCAGTATTCCCTAGAAGTCAGCACCCAAAAGCCCCCCGAATATTTCATATGTACCTCTTTTGCAGTTGCTCTAGAGTCATTTGATAACTTGTGAATTCCAGTCAACCCGAAGTTAACTGAAAGTTACTTTTTGTGTTTTATTGAATCTCTTCAACTTGTGAAGGAGAACTAAAAAAAAAAAGTAGGTCTGAATGCAAACCAACAAAGAGGTAAATAACTCCTCTCTAGTATATTGGGAGTTCATAATCCAATTAGCTGGCAATATACCCTTCAGATTCTTACTGGTATGGTATTAAATATCCTGCCCAGTGACAAATAAAGATCACAGCACAGCTGTTTTCTAATAGGACTGCCATTCCCTATGGGACTTGCAGTGGGAGAGGCAATTCAGAATTGCAGTGTCTTTTAGATTTTACGTTATTAAGCTCTTTATCATGAAGACCATTTATTTCCTAGCCAAGCAAGGGTCAGGTGGATAAAAGGTTGGACATACACTGCTTATCCAGAGCTTAAAAATATCTCTGTGAAATTGAAAAAAGGCAGAGATACCCCTCATGAGGGGAGAGTGCTAATTGCATTTACATTCGTCACTTCAGGAGTGTGAGTTGTTGATAAGGTGTTGATAGCTAAGATAACAAGCTGTATCCTCATGTAGTGTTCTGTTTGTGCTTGTTGCCTTGCTTCCTAAAGCATTTGTAGAGTGTGTCCCTTAAGCAGGGATTCTTTCCACTGTTTGCATGAAAAAAGCTAAAGGCAAGTATAGCATTGAAGCTGTTTCCTCCACTTTGATAAAATACCACATTTCTATCAAGGGTAGTAGCATTATTAGCACAGGCTGTATCTTAGACTTGCTTTGCCATTGCTTGGTATGTCTTATGCCAGGATGCACTCCATGTGGGATCCCTCAGAGCACAGTTGCTGCATTAGAGGCCCTCATGAGGTATACCCAAAGGCTTCAGTCTTCCTTTGGAACATCTGAATATTGTCTTTACAGTGAGTGGCTCCTGCTGCTGTTAATTAATGTAGGTTAAACCTTATTGTTTATTAAGTAGAGACAGCAGTGTGAAGAAGTCTTGCTGCAGGAATTACTGAGTAGTGCAATTCTGTTTTATTGCTGCTGTTACAGGGATGAGGGACTTCTGACTTGTTCCCCTAAGAAAACAAGTAGCGTGCAAAGGTTGGAGTTATGGAGGCTTATTTAGTGTTCAGCTTTTATCTATGCCAGCCTCTGGCACAGAGGGTCCTGGTTCTTGTTTGAGGACTGTTTTACTTTGTAAAGAAAGTCTAGCTTTGTAAAGAAAGCCTGACCAAAGTTTTGCGTAGGTTTCAGTTACAATCTTTTCTTAATTATACTTCCTCTAGGAGGACAGGACAGTTGGGGTTGCTGTCCAGGGTTGAAAATCTGAAGGAGAATTTCTTAAGTGTTCTGGCAAAAAATCTGTAAATGTTCCTAATCTTGGAATGGGACCCAGGACATGTAGCAAATCTGTGCTGCTTTAGTTAAATTCCTAAAAGGCTTGTTTACATTGATAAAGATACATTTTTATGTAATACATAGCCAACTCATATCTGGAATGTGGGGGCATCCTTTTTCCTTTTAATTCTGTTTTTTATGTCTCCTGTATTAAAAAACCCTATATTATAACAGAAATGTGAAATAAGCTTTTCACTGCATGGATTACAAGGTGCTAAAGAGTGAATCCATTGTCTGATCCTATCCTTTTGAATGTTGTTTACAGTAGTCTTCAAGTTCATAATTATGTTAAATATTTTTTGTTGTTCATTTAAAAGAATTATGCTTTCATGTACAGTGTGGCAGCAGAGCAGACAATGAAAAAAATAGACTTTTTATGTTCATCTCTCTTTCAGGGTGTATTTGTGTACCTATCTGTACAAGCTTAATAATGCCTTAACCTAGTTTTTTGCATTCACTATGAAATAGGGCTCATAGAAGCTCATGGTAGCGACCTCTATTTTTAATCAGAGGTGCAGGGGAAAACACACCTTGAAAATACTGCTTTAGACAGTCAAATGCTAGATTCTCTGGAATTATGCAGACAAACCCTGTTTAGCTCTTTCCAATGTGTGTGTCTATTTCAGCAAATACAAGCATATAAAATAACCACTGACTATTTGAGACACCTGACCAGATGAAAATAACTTCCAGGTTGTACTGTATGTTGTGAGCACAGTTGAAATATTACCAGAGTTTTGATCGGAAGAAGAGACCTGGAATACAAGCTCGGTTCAAAATTGTTTGGTGATATATATTTCTTTACCTCAGGAACAAGAGATCTAGCTTTGAACTTTAGGTACAGAGTGTATGAGAACCTTGAGGAAGGTAAAAGTGCAGCACCTTCATAACTGGCAGATCTGCTTTTGTGGAGATGATAAATACAGATGTTTCAGTTATGCAGTATAGACAACAGGAACAAATAGCTGCTGGAGAGCAAAAAAGATTCTCCTTGACTCTCTGCACAATCAAGGGGTCTGCTATTAGAGGACCTCTTCACAAAGGACTGACTAGAGTATAGTATGTACTACAGTGAACTGCAGGGGGCCACATCTGCAGATAATAAATTATAAGGAAGGACTATATCTTATTTTTTGAGACCTCAGGTAGAATTTGCAGGGCCACAGCTTTTCCACCCTTCCATTAAGGTGGAGGCTTTTGGGGGTTTAGGATCACAGTATTGCTCCCATAGTACTGTTCCAGTCTTTGACTCAGGTTGATGTTCATCACTGTTATCATCACTTTCTCAGGGAAGAGAACCCTAGATTACTGAAGTGCAGACTACTAGTAGTGAGTTCTGTCTGACTGAGACTAATCATTCACTGTGCAGATGGGTACCAGAATTCGGAGTCTTAACTCCTAGCACAGTAATTCCTATTTCTTTTTTCACCTAGGAGTCTCTTCTTCTGGGATGTTTCAGTGCAAGAAGCAAAAGGCAGCTGGCAGAACTGAAGTGTTTATGTGGACTCTAGGTGGGACAACCTGTGACTGGCCTGTCACCGTGGGGACTACTTCCATATGACACACAAGCAATAATTTTCCAGGTAGCATAGAACACTTCTGTTTCTCCTGGCTGCTTCTAGACCATCTTCTTCACCTTTATTCTTCACTTCTGGATTTGCAGAGGAATGAGAGTGAATAGGGTTTTTTGGTTTGCTTTAATTTTTTTCTTTTCTTTTTCTTTTCCCCTCTCACCACATTCCTAAACTCCTTTTGCATCCATTCCCTCAATAACAGTGAAAATTAAGTCAAAACATCCACTTGATCTTTTGCTATTATGAAGTGTTTGAAAAAATTTCTTGGGCATTCATGGGACTTGTGCTCCACTTAAATTTCTTTTTTTCTCCAAACAAGGATAAAATTAAAGTTTGAAATGAAACTTTTCTGTTTTGCTGAATTTTCCAGTGTTAAGGCACTGGCACAGGTTGCCCAGAGAAGCTATGGCTGCCTCATCCCTGGCAGTGTTCAAGGCCAGGCTGAATGGGACTTTGAGCAACCTGGTCTAGTAGTACGTGTCCCTGCCCATGGCCGGGGGGTTGGAACTGAATGATTTTAAGGTCCCTTCCAACCCAAACCATTCTATGGTTCTACAAAATGGCAACTCAGCTTTTGCACTCACTGTCTAGTTAGTTAAGACCTTACAAAAATATGCCATTCTTGCTAATGGATTGTTTATTTTGAAAAGTTCTGAAAGGCTCTCCAGCATTGTTGGATAGAAACGTTCTGTGTGGTGGTGCATTTGTGTAAGATACTTGACATTTTAAAATTTGCTTGGAAAGGTAAATGGATTAGAAAGTTAATTTGTTACAATGGGTTTCCATTAATTAGTTACAATGGGTTTCCGTGATGAAACATTCAAAAGGTCTCCTACTCGCATTTTCAGGTCAGGAGAGAATTTAACTCCTAGAAGTCAAAATAAAAGGGATTTCTACATAGTACATGAATGATGTATAACTTCAAAGGGGACTTTCCTGAAGCAAAGTTTCAGTCTGTCCTTGCCTAACTTCTCTTTACTGCAGGGGGTGGGAGATAAGGAAACAGGCACACTGGGTTGCTTGAAGGATTAGTAGAATAGGGGAGACACTTTCACTTCCACAGTAGTTCATTAGTTTGAATCCATCATCAGAACTCATCGCTACTGATCAGCTGTTCAGTGGTCTTTTGGTGATCACTAGCCCTCTTTACGAAGAAGTTGATGACGCTGCAGTGAACATCAACTTGAGCTTGAGACAAAATGAAAAACTGAAGTCAGTTTACAAAAATTCTTGTTCTGAGACCTAGTAAGTTTGTGATATAATCTGTGGAGGGAAATATCTTTTTGGACCATGGGACTGAAGAAGCTGTTGAATTCCAAGCAGCTGTGTAATATGGCCCTTGCAATAAACTGAGGCTCCATTTTAAAATGAGTCAGGCTGGGTCTTTGCCCACTCAACTCCTGTTGGAAGGCTGTCCCACGTTTCTGTAATGACCCTCCCCTTTCCAGTATGCTATGGGCTGACTTTCCTGCTCTAGAACTGGGAGCATCTTTGTCCTGCAGACCTAGGAAACATGCGCACTAGTTTGCCATGCTCTGTTTAAATAGAGAAATACAGTGTTGGTAGCAAATGCTGTGGTCAATGAAAGGCATTGAAAAGACTGTTGATCTTGTATGCATAAAAATAATTAACCTGGAACTGCTTTAGGAAAGCACGGGAAAAAATGCATGTTTTTTGTTTGTTCTGTTTTTAAACATAATGCCTTTATAATAGGTGTGATGAGGTAATTAGTTTTGAATTATTTGACATGTGTTTAAATTTAAATTTAGAATCTGGACATGTCTCAAAAACCAAGACCAACAAACAAAACCTTTAAGAAACCAGGATCTTAAATTTTCTTTTTCTGCTTTGACAGCTATCGTGTCAGTGATCATGCCAACTCTGTCAAAAAGAAATTTGGTTCTAAAGAATAGTTGTAAGATAGCTTCATGTCTCCCAGGGGCTGGGAATCATGCATGTAATTTTTCAAATTAATGATGAGACTTGGTTGGAGTGTGTACTCATAGAACAAAACCGTCTTGTTAAAAAGCGCTGTATTGAGACAGCTTGCAGCAGCAGGAGATTGGCCTTTTATATGGCTTGACTGATGAGAAAACTATGCTGCAGTATCTACTGTTTATCAAATGCCACTCAACCAGTGGCACTAACAAAACCAAATATTTATTGGATGCAAGGTTATAAAATGATATTGCAGAAATGTATGACTAGTTTTAGTAAAGATTCCTATATCTCTGTTGGGGCAAAAAGTTGAGATCCGAAACATTAATGAGAGGCACTGTGCAATGTAACCAAGGAGACATCAGGCACTGCCTCTTTTAGAGAAAAGAGGTTCTTGTTAGTGATCTCTTACCGAAGGGCGTTGCAGGAGTAATCTGCATGTGTTTATAAAACCAAAACCAACTGCTTTCTCCAATTGCCTAATTTTCTCCCCTTACTCCTTTCAAAAATAAACAACCTCAATCCTTGAGTCCTGATGGGTGTCCTTTTATTGTCACTTTTGAGATGTAGCTTTCTCTGTGATGGGTTATACCTGTGCATTACAATTTATATCCACCTAGCTGCAGCATTTTTATCCACAAGCAGAAATGGGAGCTTGTCCATATGGTTATCTGGTTTAGGCATCATAGATGTTGTTTTCATTAGGGCAGTGCTGTGAGCTATGTTATCAGAGTGAGTGAGAACCTGAAAGGGGTATTATCACAATATTAACTGTTTAGCAAACAAATATAGTGACAAGTATATTGTGGATGTATTTGATATACTGTATTTTCTGCCTTTCTACCTGTAGAAGTGGATTTTAGCAAACGTGGGGGTTTTTTTTGGTTTTTGTGTGTGCGCAGTAAGAATGGACTTGGAATAGACTCTGTAATTGGACACCATGAATAATAAACAGGTATTACCTGTTCATTTGCAGGGATCCTGTGTGTATTTTTTTTTTAATTTTTATTTTTCTTAACATGCTTATCTAAATATAGTGTTTGTAAAAATGAGTATCAGCTGTAGTTTAACATAGTTTTGAAGACATGCTGGGCAAACATCCTCTAGCCAGTCTGTCTAGAAAGAGCTATGATTAGTGAAATGTTGACTAATTTACATCATTCCCCAGTGAGTCAGTTTGAATTCCATTCTTTTATTGGGTTATTATTTTTTGGAAGATAATTCTCAATATATTTGTATTTATCAGGCGATGTACAGTTGGTAGATAACACCTGCTACCTACAATCTCTGTCGGCAAATGGCCTTCTCCTAGTGGGGTTTATAGTTACTTCATATTTAAAGGCAGAGAATTCAAATCCTGTTTAGTTTGCTCGGCTGTGAGCAGAGTTATAGTATGTACCTTCTTTCCCACCAGCTTTTAGTCAGGTTTTAAACTAACGCTGCTTCTTTTATACAAAAACAGAGAAAAGCTAAAACTTGGAGGGTGTTAATAATTGTTTCATCCTTTCAAGGTCTTTTTCCCCTCTAATACAGGAAAAGGTGGGACTGTGTGGAAGAAAACTAAGTAAAAAACAACCCTGTCCCACCTTATTTACTATTAATGTTTTGTAGGCTTATAGTCTTAGTCTCTGCATTGTGTTCTGCTATTGATTTTTAAGGAGGAAGAGTCTACGTAAGTGTGAGGCAAACCTGAGGTCTAAAGCTGTAATTGCCAGAAGTAAGGACTGTGTATTTGTATCTGGAGTCTGTATAGTTCCTCTTGGGAGGTGTGACTTAAGGCCCTTTGCATATCCTTGCAGTTCTGTTACAACTTCTGGTTTCATTCAGAAAGCGTAGAGAAAGTGTAAAATGGGAGGGGAGAAGGAGATTTTAAGAGCTACTGGTATATCCATTATATCTCTCTTTGAAATAAGGGAATGCAGTGTTTGTGACTGAGTTTTGGTTTGTTTTGGGTCTTTTTTCCAGTACCTAGTCTATAGACAGAGCTGGTAGATGTAGCTGGTGCTACCTCCACCCTACTGCAGAAACCCTGTGTTTGGGAGATCATTCATATCAGCAGTAGTTGCTCTAACGTTAAGCAATAGGAAAAAGCTAAACTCTGCAACATCGTTTCAAAATGAGAAAACTGCCTTTTGGTTAAAAATGTAATCATCATTACCTGATAGATAATGGACAATTATTGCCTTCTTGCTGCAAAGCTCTGCATAGAAATGTTCACTCCAGCTGGTTGAGAGACCGTAAAAGTAGATTGAGTGTTCTGTGGCATCTTGGCCCACATAATCAACAACCTTTTGTTGATTTCAGTCTCTTGCTTAACAGGTTAAGAGTATTCAACATTAAGATGAAATTTCTCTTTTCAGAAAAGGGAAGAAGCATTTGGGGAGGAGGGGTATTTCTCTTCCCATCTTCCACAGGAGACTGATTATTTACAGTGCTTATCAGCTTTTCAAAGCTATGTAGATGGAGTATGTCATAGAGCAAGCCCTCCCTCTTCTGATTATGCATCTTATTTGCTTTTTCAATCTGTTGGACAGAAGAAACGATCTCTGTGCTCATTTTAGCATTAGAACAAAATCGGCCTTTGCAATCTTACCCTAGATTTCCATACCACCTCTGTAGCCTGTAACTGGGCTGAGCTGCAGAATGCGAAGCTCATGCTCCTGACTGCTTGTCCTCGGTTCAACAGGGACGCATTTTAGATGCAAATGGCAGACAGCATGCAAAACAGAGACTTAAAAAAGAACCAGAAACACTTTGGAAAGAGAGAGAAGGGTACTTTTTCAGATCAAGCTATCTGCTTGAAAAGTATTGGAGAGAGAGAGTTTGTCAAAGAGTATGCTCAGTATGGAAGGGTTGCTAGCTGCTTAAGGAGGACCTGTCATCCATAGTGCCAGGGTAGAACACTGATCATATGGGAAAATTACTAGTGTTGGGGTGTTTAACAAGAAGCTGTAGTAACCTTGGAGACTGCAGAGAATAGCTGCTTCTGCAGGAGAAAGCCTGTAGCCTTGCAGAAGCAGGAGGATGGGGCAGCTGAGGTGGTTGGACTGAGCTGTGGAGTCAAGTCATGCATTGTTGGCACGTGTGGTGGAAAAGAAGAGTTTAAAAGACCTGGCAGATAGCTCAGTCTTGGAGAGATCATGCACTCAGCCCATGAGTACACTAGAAAAGTTCAGTCTGCGTGCTGGAGTGCCTCATCTGTAAAGGGTGTGTTCCTTTGGTAAGGTAGGCCATGTCAAGGAACTAGTGTTCCTTCTGTCCAGATGAAGGCCTTCACACAACTAGAAAGGATGTTGGTTTGGGGGCATGGAAGTCTAACACCTCTACAGTGCAGAGAACACTTCCAAGGGGTAACCAACAAGCAAATCCCAAACAAACAGGTTCTTGGATGATATATAAGATAGAGCTCCAGCTCTGCTTTACCTTTACAGAAACAAATACAGTTTATGGCTGGTTAAATAGTGGCTTTCTATTACCATCTGTTGAATCTTGCATTTTCTCTTCCCTCCTGCTCTAGCATCTGTGAGTCTCAGTAGCAGAATTGTTGCTTGGAAACTCAATTGTCTTTTTGCATTTACTGGTAGAAAAGTGCTCAATTTCAGTAACTTGATTATCACGACTTCTGCATAGATCTAAAACTCCTTAGCAAAGACAGTTTCTTAAGTGACAGGATAAATGCTTCAAATATACAAAAAGTGTTTAACAGTGTTTTCAGCAGGGGTGGAGCTGTTCTGATTTGAACATTTGTTGGTATCATAATTGAGGCATAAATTGTGTTGCATGGAAACGAACCTATTGTGTATGTGCCAGTACTGATGTGCCATTTCTCCTGTTTTTATCCTGTGGAGTAGAAAACCACCTATGAGTATTCAGGTTGCCACTGTCTGACTGTGGGTAAATTTGGAGTTGTTTGTTTATTTTTCTTAATTTTTTTGTTTGTTAAACTTTAGTTTTGCAGTGTACTCTGACAATTTGTTTTGCATCTTCTGAGAAGTCAAACTTCTAATACTTATCAACTTGTGATAAAGATTCAGTCACAACATGTTTCTGTGGTGTTAGAAGACAACACAAAAGTGTATTGAATCTTTTTTTACAGATAGACTATTTAGAGTTAAGTTTGTCTGAAAGAAAACAGTAAGTATGTTTTGTGAGTCGTATCTAATCTCTTGGTTCAGACTGCTTAGGAAACAGACACTCCCTCCTATTCCTTGAGACTCATGTTCTCAAATTGAAAACCTGGTGCCGAGAGGCTCAGTCCCTGACAGATTCACAAATAGTATGTTTGATGCTGACAACTGCTTTTTTTCCCTCACACATGTTAATTTAAATCGGTGTGTACCTGGCTGAGTGTTTGCCTTAAAAGACTCCTATGGCACAAGAAGGATTTTGAGTTCAGGAGAGTTTAAGAAGCAATCATATAACAAAGTCTGACATGTAGCCTCCTGTTTAATTTTTGTGTTGACAATTCTGACCTTCTGTCTTACATTTTGGGGGAGCAGGTAGAGAGGGCAGATTCTGAGTTGCTTCGTAGCACTCTTGGTCAAATTAATCTTCTGACTTCTGTTTGAATCTGTTCTTTCTCTGGGGTTCTTTTCTCTCTATTCTTCCTTGCTCCTCAGGAACTTTCTTGATGAGTGTGTTATGGGTAGATATTCACAGCTTGGTGAGAAGATTTTTGTGAGGATTTCTGGTTTGATGGAACACTTTTTGAGTTTGGTTTATTTGGGACTATTCACTTTGAGGGTTGTTTTGAAGGGAGGGAGAAGGAAACATGATCATTGCCTTGTTTTCTGGGTTAGTTTTTTGTTTCCCTCTCTGTTGCCTGAAGTAACATGAATTTCACAAAGCTTGCAGAGTCAATACTTAAATTGCATACTAACATGTTTTGGAGAACTATAGAGAAGATAGGTGGATGGCTTTTGTTTTTATTGCCATAAGAGTTTAAATATTGGATTCTGTGTTGTGTGCTCTAAAGTCATAGCAAAGAGTTATTCTTCACTTAGTTTCCAGGAGGTATCACAAGAACTGAAAACTGCACTAAATGCCAGAGTAGGCTATGTGAAGTGTTAGATCAATACTTGAAATTAGCACATGTAATGACAGCTTTGAAGCTGATCCACATGTAAGCATGATTGATAATTGCACTGAGAGCCTCTTAAGAGAAGGTTGGGGATTAATTTTGTTTAAAATGGAAGGAAAACAGTATCTATACCACACTATGTACTACACTTTATGGTGTTACAAATGAAGGCTTCAAAGAGTATTTAAGTGCTTTCTGCTATTAATTATCCTCAAGAGTACTGTTAAAATCAGCATTTTAGGTTACAGAGCTTGTGGGCTGTGCTTTCCCTTAGGATGGAGAGGTAGTGCTAGGAGGATTCTTTTCATATATTTGTGATGTGTACTTCTTTTAAAGGTTGGCACCAGCAAGTATTGCCACTTGATCAATACTTCTACATCACACCTCTTGTAAAGTGGTTTTGACTTTATTCTGTGGACCATATAAGGGTCTGAAAGTATGAGATAATAGCAAGGTACCTAATTACCCCTGTTATTCTAGTGTAGTCAGAAGCCTACACTGTTCGCGCTCCTGAGGAAGTAATTTGGTGAACCGGGATTGTAAACAGTAAAAGGAGAACAATGTACTGCTTTAGTGCTTTGCCATAAAGGGCTATTGTTTTCTCACAGACTATAACCACTGAAAAAGACTTACAGCTCCCCAGTCAGGGACAGCCCCTATTTGGGGGCTAGATTATTGTCTTCCATTTGTAGCTTGGGTGTTTTCAGCCAAGAAGAAACCAACCTTCTTTTTTATTTTCAGGATTTGGGGATCTTTAATATTGGGCCCTTAAGCTCTTTTCGTGCCATCAGAAGTTATTTATTTTCAGGTAGGAGGTAGGACAACAGTTGTTCCTAGAGAAGGCTCTCACTAGATCTTGTTCTGAAAATTGACCTGCTGGAAAAGATTTTGTAAAGGATGTGTTCCCAAGCACTTCTCTCTATGGAAACTGTTGTTCTAACTTCCCACTGAACATTCAGAAATTAATTCTTATAATCTAGTGTTGCATGTATTTATCTATAGTTCTTTTGGGTTTTAAAAATTCAGCAAAGTAGTGGGCTTAAAGTTTGCTTTGTCATAATATGAAAATGAAGATGACCTATCATTTTCTAAAGCATTTATTGCTGGAGGTGTTAATTCAGGTGTGATTTTAATGACACCTGTTGTTTAGGTCTACTTAACAGTTGGATTTCTTAATATCTGAACATGTAACTGTATTGAAATTGGTCTAAATGAGGTTAAGTGGAAAGAAAAAAGCTGCTGTTGGCATGAAAGAGAGGCTGCAGAGAGCTGAGTGAGCTGAGGTTTAAAGCAAAACCATGACTTGCTGAGTAGTGCAAGCAGCAAACTGTGAAGTACATTAATTAAAGGCCAGTAGTGAGCAGGTGGGAGAAACTATATGTAAAAAGACAGCGAGTTGTGTATGGTCAAAAAAAGAATACCTTAGGAAATAAATTAGTTGATTTTTTTTCATCTTTGTTCCCTTGCCTAGTTGTAATAAAATTTTAAATAAAATAATAATAATAGAAAAATCTTTCCCTCCACTCCAGAGGGCTTTTAGGCTCCTCTGGAGTTCCCTAAATCTGAAGCAGCCCCAGACTCCTATTGGTGGCACAAGATGGGGAAGGATTGATAGTGCCACTGGCCAAGGCAGAAAGGTCATGCTTGGAAGCCTGGCCAGGACAGCATAAACAGAGATGTAACTCTGCTGGTACCTTTAATGATACAAAAAGGGAGTTCTTGCAAACGTGATGCTTTTCAGGATCTGTAAATATTTCCAGTGGGGACCAGCAGATACCAGACCTGAAATGTTGTGATGTTATGAATTAACCAAAGGGTTTGGATGCTGGGCAGGGATGATTGCATTTTTTTTCCTTACCTTTTTGTATTGCACATTCATGTCTAGCGAATGTGCAGTTAAATCCTTGACCTTTCATCTTACGCCTTGAAAGATCCTGTGGCACTTTACATGGGAGTAATATAACTGCTGTCAGGGGGTTGGCATTTGCTTATTGAATCTGAATTGGCTTTTTCTGTGATACACTCTTAAAAATTCTTTTACAGACATCCTGCTATCAGAGAATAGTCATTTTGTTCTTTTTTTTCCTTTTTATGCTGCTAGTAGACTCTGGGGTAAGAACTCTCATTTTCTACCTTCTAGAACAGAATCTGTGGCTGCTAGCATGGTACAAGTATTTTAAAAATTGAACATAGAGAGGTGCATGCTATAGTCATAGGATATTTTACTTTTCCTTTTTGAAGACTTTATCTTGACATCTTCTGAAGGCAAAGTTCTCTACCAAACAGATTGCTTTAGCTTTGGAGGAAATTGTACTATTTGGGAACTAGCTTAAAGTAGACCTCATTCTACCCAGTGCAAAAAAAAACAGTATTCCAACCAGAATCAACTGAGTGTGGAAATGAATTGCCCATATAAAATTCATATGAATGTTTCTTTAGGAAATGTTTCTTCTTCACTTTTCAAATAGCAGCAATGAATATATAACAGGCGATCTTCTGGAAGATGTTTTGCATTTTGCTTTTCTCTGCGGAGAGATTTCCCTTATTTGCTAAGGTGGTGGAATTCTTTAGGATATTTTTTAGTGGTGTCATATACATTGCATTAACCATGGAACATACCAAAGAAGAATTTCCATGGTCCTGAATCCAGACGTTACTTTCATACCACTTCAGTTGTTTGAGGTTTTATTTCTAGTGAACAGAAAATCAGTTTCTTCAGAAAAAGCTGTTTCAAAGTATTGTAATTGGACAGAAATAAAGGCCTTCCATGCCTTTGCCAGATTCTAGGGTAATTTTTTTAGGCTCATAATAATTAAGAAAACTTGTTCCATGTAGGTCTCAGTTTTGTGTTTTCTTCCATGAAGATGACTATTAGGCTACTTGTGGTCAGAACTGAAAATGTATAGGCTTCTTGAAAGGGAAATAATTCTTAGCCCATATCACAAGAAATGGTCTCTCTTCTATGTAACAACCACCAAATATGCCTATTGTACAAAAGAATCCCACATGAAGAAGAGAGCCTCAGAACTAACCAGGTAATTCTATTAACCAGGTGGAAATAATTTGCTGGTTTCTGGGTCCAGGACATAGCTTGGGCTTCATCTTGTTCTTCAGTTTTATCCTGTAGCTTGGGTTGCCTGAAATAATTTTTCTGTATTTTAGAGGCAAAATCTGTTAATTTTCTTAGTGTAAGGAAAACAAGGCCTCCTATAAATTAAGTCTAGGAGTGCAGGTGCTCATAAGTATGACATGAAGAAGCCTCTCTCAGGAAATTTAATAGAAGTACTAAGGCTACTTCTTCCCAGCATAAGCCTGCTCCAAGATTATATCTAAACCAGAGAGAGAGCTTAACAAGACAGTGGCTCTTCAAAGAATGGATGTAATATCTCCAGTAAAATAAAAATTTTGAACAGCACCACCTGGAGACTCCTGTAGTGATATTTCCTCATTAAATTATAACTAATGAACCTGCCTCTTTGGGATAGGTGGCATAGCTAATTCTCAGTATCAGTTCATCTGTAGTTTTCTTGCTTGAGTATGACTGGTCATTGATTTCTGTTTATTTTGGGTAGGTTGATCTTAAATTCTTTCTATTCTGAGACTTTCCACAGAGCCACTTGCTACTGTAAGCTTTCACAGTAATTAAAACCAGTTAGCTGAAGATGGTTAACTCAAAGTGGAAGTCAGCTTACTTTTTGCAAGATCAGATGTTAGATAGCTATCAGATGCTGCTTCTAAACCAGGTAGGATTCTAATAAAATATTTCAGACTTATGAAAATAAGAAATAAAATATTTCAAGCAATGTGTCTGTCACTTTTATCACATACCCCATGGAGTTGCTTTGTGAGCTTTGAGATAATATCAGCTTCAGATTGAATCTGGAGCATTAATAGCATGTTGAACCTGGCACGCTGGCTGGTTATCTAGAAATTCATTTTACTACAATGACCAATGACCACAAAAAAGAAAGCTGAGGTTTCTTGGAAGTATTATATGGACAGCAGTGAATGAAGAGTAAGGTTTCATTTCTGCTTTTCCTGGTACATTTTTCTTCTATTGCCCTGAAGAAACATGAAAAAGACGTGTGACCTGGCTTGGCAGGGATGACCAGGCCCCAGTGAAGTCGCATCACTAGTCCCCACAAGGAGAGGCAGTGTGGGTGTGGGTAAGCCAAGGGAGAAGCAGGTCATTGATATTTAGTTTGTTCCTAATGAAGCAAGGGAATTGACAGGGTAGCTGCATAAGAACTGCAAAATCTGCAGTTATGTTGCAGCAGCAGTTTCTCAAGAGACTAATTGGAAGAGGCAATACTTTGAACTCCAATGACTTAACAGGCTTAGTTCCTGGTACTTGTTCAATGGAACAAGGTGATATGAAAACCACAACAAAACAGTCTTGCAGCTGCTTTAAAGATGGTTTTGAGCTCTGTTGATTGAAATATGGTAATAAGGGGTAAACAACCTCTGAGATCTAAGATTTAACATTCCCCTAAAGTAACCACATGGTAGACTGCACTGGAGAATCAACAGCATGTAATAGATAAAGACTTCTGTCTCTTTAGAAGGTAGGCCTGCTCTTGGTTTGCAGGACTGATTTAGTATTATACTGGAAGAAGATTGGAAGAGGTTATGCAAATGGGTCTGACTTTACTAGCATTTAACTGAGATATGTCTAGGAAATCAGCACTAACAGTGCAATAAACTAATTGTGAGCCATGGGTATTTTGGGAGGTGTTCGGGGTTTTTTTGTTTGGTTGGGTTTTGTTGTTGTTTTGGTTTTTTTTTTTAATTTTTTTCCCCTCCTTGCACACATGAATATCAGCACAGGATTCTTTTAGTATTGTTTCTTTTTTTTTAATCTTTAGAGAAGGAAACATAGATAGCACCTGAGTTGATCCTAACTCTTGCGAATGATCAGCTTGAATTTCTACTGCCAAGAGCAAGGAACTGGTAACTGTTCATGATTAATAGTCAGCTTGTTGTTTAATATCAGTTTCTTCTTGTTCTTGTTCTATTATCATTGAAAGGATCAAAGTTAGCATCTAAAACAGATGAAAAAGAACTTGTCAGAGCAAATGTGTCCTGCCTGTGTCCTTAACCAATGGAAGTTTCCCCTGGCAGTTCTGTAAATGAAAGATACTAATTGGGTATGCAACAGCATCCAAAATTCTGGGGAGAAATACCTTTGGGCATACCTCTGTTTACTCCTAAATTTCTTTAGACTCCTGGTTTGTGTTGCAATATTCCATTCTAATTAAAATTTTAAACTGTATGTTGAGCTGTGAGGTGTTACAGCTTGTACGGTACTTGGACAGTTACTTAATACTGAGTGCTCCTTGCTTCCTAGAAACAGGAGTGCACATGCAAAGCAGTAGTAGAGATGAACAGATTTTATTCAGGAATGTCTAGAAGTGTGTGGGAATTTCCTTCTTTCTGCTTACTACAAAAAGATGTAAATTGCTTCCCTCCCCCAGACTGCATGCTGGATAATATCCTGAAAACTGACTATAAATGTAAAATTTGTGGAATCTCTTGCAAGTTTTTTTTGACACAAATTTGATGGTGCTAGCTAGAAAGAAACTTCCTTCAGAACTTAGCTCATACAGTGAAATTCCCCAGCAACATTACTACGATGCAGTGCACATGGCACTCATGTTGCTGTTCTCCAGTAACCTTCCATCTAGATACAGCAGGCACTGGTGGAGCATTTTAATCCTTGTTTTCTCCGGGAGAGAGACAATGACTGTTACAGACAGGGGATGGCACTGTTGCACTTTAGCTTCTCAGCCTTCCAGCCAAAATGTCTCTATTTATAAAAAGGGCTTGGTGTTTACCAGGAAGGGAGCAGAAAACCCAGATGCATTACTGGAAGATTTTCTTGAAATAGTTCTGCATTAAATATCAAATTTACATTACCAGGAATTTTATATTTTGATAGAACCCCAAAAAGAATGTGTTAGCATGCATCTAAACTGGATGTTAGCAGTAGACATAGTTTAAGGCACTCTTGTTTATTTTAGATTTAAAATGAAGCACTTGTATGAAGCTCTGAGGAATAGTACAATAAACTCTAAGCACCATGGCAGTAATCATTTCAATAAGAATTCAACCAACAAGCACTTAAAGAAAATCCTTTCTATTTTTCTTTTATTCTGGAAAATGCAAACTTCCTTTCTGCAAAGCCTTAATGTATTGTTTTCTTCTGCAGTTGAGCCAGAAATTCCCTAGGGCAAGAGGCAAGTTCTGAAGGATGCCCAGCCCATGTGGGCACATGTATGTGTGGTGCATGTGGAAGCAGCATTAAGCTTACTCATGTTGGCTGACCACAGTCATAGGAACATGGCAGATGGACCAAAAGTATTTCTTTTGAAAGATGGGGGTTTGCTTTGTAAGGGAATGTAGATCTTGATCAGCATCCTTCAACTTTAGCTGCTAGTTGAGTGCAGTCAGAGCTGTTACTTGAGCACTGACAACAGCCAGTGGCAGTGAGGCATCCAACTCTACTTCAGTCATTCAATGATTCTCAGATGGTATCCATCCTGGATGTGCTATTAACAACCTCAGTCTTGAGGTGATGAAAGTTTAGGTAATGGTAGGAAAGTCCATGTTCAAAATGCAGATGGTAGGAAAAGCTGACTGGGCTGTTGCTGAAATGTGATGGCTGAAACTCACTGATTCAGTCCCTTTTCTTGGAGTACAGCTGCCTCTGGCTGTCTTCCACCAGTTCACTGTGGCTCCTTTAGTTTTACCTGAAAAGTGACTGCCTCATTTTCACCTGCATGGACGCTGCTCCTGAGGTAAATTGTGCAAGTCAGATGAGGTAAAGCCATAAAGGTGACATGAGTCAGTATGCAAAACCCACAGGTACATGACTATGAGAAAAAACATCTGAAGTGGAAAGAATGAGACGTCTCAAAGAGAAATTAAACACTGCACCAAAGTCTTTATCTTTCTCTCACCATTTTTTATTGGTGTTTTTTCCTTAATTTTCCCCTCCCCTCCCCTGAAAATGCATGACTGAGTCAACCAAAACAGTCTGTGTGAGATGACTGCCTGTAGTTTTTTGGGAGGGAGGGAAACGACACACATCATTTAACTCAGACCATTTCATTTGGCATTGCACTTAAAAAAAAAAGTTTCAACATGACATTTAGTTTCAAAAGTAAATAAAAAGTGTTCCCTATGTTTAGTTCTGAGACAAAAGAAAATATATTAAATTTGAACTCACCTCTCCCCATCCTTTCTGCCAGTGGTGGGAAGAACTGAGAGAGTGATTCTCATCAATCACTAGAAAGATAATTAACTAAGAAGTCCTTTGACTTGTTCTAAGTCTATGCCTAGATTACCAGGATCAAGTGCGAGGAAGGCATATACATGCTAAAGCAGTCTCACTGTCTACCTTAGAGGAGATGAAATCTTGGTTAGTTATTTTATGATACTCTGGTGATGATCCAGTACTATATTCAACCTCTCTTTCCTGAGTTGCTGATGATCACTACTGGCCAGGAGTTTGATAGATGTCCTTAGGACTCCTTTAGAAAGAGATTACATAGGTCTAGTGGAAAAGGTGCTAAACTTTTTTTTCTTAGCACTCCTTGAATGTTCATGTTCATGTGGTAACCTGGAAATAGCATGAATAGAAATAAACTAAAAATGTCCTAGCTTTGTTTCGTTTGAGGGCTTGCATAGTTTCCGGTGCTGTTTTGGACAGAGTACTTTTCATTCTGCTTATTGGTTTGTTTTGTTTGTTTTTTGGGTTTATTTTGAACTTGTAAGACTGTTTCTTATGAAATATATTTGAGCAAAGTGAATTTTTAACCTTTAAACTTCACCCAATCATGCTGTGTATGTTTGTCCATATAGTTATGTGATGACTCCTTCCTGGGAATTAGGAGGGGAAAAAATGAACCTTTAAAGACAGAAGCACTATTGGAAAATTATTTCTCTTGAGGTAAATTGCTGGTCACCAAAGATGATGATTTTACTTGAAATAGGTAAAGCTAGATTGGAAAAATCATTAAAATCATAATAAGACGGCAGTAATACAGGAATAAATTGGAAGAATTTAGAGGACAAAAGTTATCTATATCTGTAATGCCAAGCATTTTTTGATAGTTATTAACATAATTAAAATAGAGGTATTGCTATTTTGGTTTCAGAAAGGAGAAATGAATGGACGGATGCTGAATGACTTGTTCAAGTTTACTATCTGCATTCCTGTCAAGGCAAGCCTCCTAATAATATTAAAACATAATATTACCTCAGGGAGTTAAAGAAGAGCTGAGCTTTCTCACTTTAAAAAAAATTATTATCTTAACCTGTAAATTCAAACTGACCATACGTGTTTGAAAGCATTATATGGAATGTCATGCAAAACTCCGTGTTCTGCATTAAGAGCAAGCTAAATACTTGATCATGGTGTTCCTCCTGCATTCTTCTCTCCCCTGAAGACACTGAAATATTGCTGGAACATCCAAGTGTCTTCAGCGAAGTTCTGCCTATCCTTCATGATAAGGAATGCCCATGTGAAACTAATCTAGGATATGTAGTACTTATGCATTTAGCACTGCATAAATTGGGCTGTGAGTCAAAATGTTGATGACCTACCATGCACTGAAATGAGGCTGATGATGCATAAAGTGGTGAAATGTTTATTTCAATACTTAGCTGATGATGCACTATTTATTTTAAGACTATTGGAATATGTAGTTGTAATAAGGTTTTGGAAGGCGGTTATGAAATGTCCTGATAGTAAATCTGCCACATCTAAAAATGAATCTGAACTCTGGAGGCAAATACTGCTGGAGTCTGGTTGTTCAGTATCTAAAGTTGGTTCTATGTTGCTCTGGCTTAGACATACATGTTGCTACATTCAGGCATGTATCTAATTTCATAGAATATGCCATCACAAAGCATCTTGTTTTGGACTTCAAGGTGTAACCTCTTGCAAAGCTCTGTCTGGATAGGGATTTTGGACATAGACCTGAAAAAGTCACTGTTTAGAAGTTAATCCTGACTTACTTGTTCCTTTATAGAAGGAATATTCACCACAAGAAGTTTAGTGTATGGATTTATGAATAAGCATTCAGAATTTTCCTTCCCAACATCCTTGTGTTAGTGTTGCTTCATCCGTTTAAACTATAGGCCTGATTTTTTTTTTTTTTCCCCTTTTCCCTCCTCCCTTAAATTACATAGCATTTCTCTGCAGGAAAACAAAATTAAGGACACTTTCTTGGAAGACATAAGTTTTATAAACTCTGGGTCTGTGACTATGAGACTTACTTTTTCATAGTTTCTCTAGGACTCCACAGATCCGTTAGAGATGTACTGGCACTGAGTCCATAAGGAACAGAGCTGGTTTTGGATATGCTTTATGGCTAGGAATAATTCATTGAGAATATAATGTACTTTTATTCTACTTCTAAGAAAAAAATATCAGTTGCCTTTTTTTTTTTTTTTTTTTGGTGAGGAAAGCTTTCACATTGCCTTCTGAAGATGTTTTCTGTGTGGTTCGGGGTTTTCTGTTATTGGTTTGGTTTGGTTTTTCCCACCAGCTTTATAAAACGATATTGGGGAATTCATTTAGAAATTCTCTTATATGCTTTGTGAACTGCTTCACAGTGGACACTACTGTGGTCAAACACTGGTGGACCATAAGTCTACTTACTGCATCTAGATCCAAGAGCCATATAAAAGGTTCTTTGTTTTGTAGGATCTGTTTGACCACTGTTACGGAATATGCACTTCATAATTTGTTAAAGAATTTGTGTTGCTGCCTAAAGTACCTAACAACATAAAGTATTTTATGTGTTAAACTATGTATCTTAAATGAGAGATCTATTTCAGGGAACTGGTTGAGTGATCTTGTTTCCTTCTCTCATTTGGTGACTTTGTATGCCACATTCTCTGAAGGTATGAACAGAAACAAATGTCTTCCTGTACAACTGTGATTTAAACTTGTGAAAATAAAGTGTGAGTGATGGCCACATTAGGACTGGTTTCAGGATGACTTTTTTTTTTTTTAACTGTTACAATTTGCGAAGAAATAAAGGCTCTTTACTATGATCAGTCATATTTTTAAAATAAGCTATTTACTTTTCACTTCTTAGGATTGCAAGTGCTTTAATTATTTGTTCATTCACCTTGGATCCTTGATACGCAGTTACTATTGCTTACACTAAAAGAAGAGAGGAATTTGACTTGTATATTAAAGGTCCTCAAGTTATAGATGCCCATAATGAAACTGTCCTTGGGGCTGATTAGAGATGCCATACTATAGTGGCTGTCAGCATTGCTTGGGCTGCTAGATCCCTGCATCCTTTCTGTTTAAAGCAACTGATGAAACGGAAAATTTGCAGTAAAGTCACGTTTTTCAAGCGGAGAGGTCTAAGGGATGGCAGGTTCCAAAGTGTAAACGTGCAGGGGCTGAGGGAAAAGGATGTATGGGAAGGAACTGTGTTAACCAGATGGCTCTGCTTTACTGTTTTTGAGAGCCCTTGAAAGGAGTGAGGGAGAGATCAAGGCAGCAAGTTTCTGTCTGAGCAGAGTTTCAGCCAAAGGGAGCTTCTCTGCATGCTCTTCACCTCACTGGTTCAACTCGACCAGGCTGAAGATATATAAACTCCCTTGTATTCTACATTTCATCTTTCCAACATGCTGTTGTTGAATTGGACATTCTGTATGGTACTAACAGGGATCCTCTTTCTGGAAATGTACAAGTTGGTATTTACCTTTCCACTCAGTTCAATTAAAAAAACCTCCAACTTTTATAATTGTTTAATTGCTGGGCTTCTGTTCATTACAAGTTCCAGACAATGGAAACTACCCGGTATTTGGCTCATTGATGCCTGTGTGCCCCTTGGTGACCTTTAGAACAATTTAATTTAGATCATTTTAGACCCAAAATACCTCTAGAGATCTGTCTCTCCAGGCTAAGCACGGATAATATTGTCCTCTGAGGTTCCATTCAGGGAACTCTGTGTCTTTTTAAAGGTAAAGCATATGGGGATTCTAGGCTACTGCAAAAGCACAAAGCGAAATATAGGAATGAAAAAATGTTGCATAACCTGTAACATTGCTCTAACAAACATACCACTAGTTACTACTGAAATAGTCTGTGGTAAATGATATAAGAGCAGCCTTTAACAAGCAAGAGGAGGGGAAAAATAAAAAGATAATATTAGGAAGCATAAGCTGAATCATGACTATATATTCTCCAAAGAAGAGAATATATAGAACACATCTATTTGTGTTTCCGCTTATGGCAGGTTTTGAAGTGAGTGTACACTGTTTATTTATTTGCTTCATCCAGAGATAACCACCATTCATTTAAATGAGTTTGAACAAACTTTAAGTAGTGGCATTTAAGTAAATTACAGACAACATTTTTCAACTTTCATGTTAGAATTATTTGTACCGTCTGAAAGCATTTTAGTTCCTCAGCTCTTCTTGATATTATTCATTGTTCTCGGCTTGCTACTGTGTCACATTTCATAAACTAAGTGAGGTTGCTGTGATTCCTGCTGGCATGGTTTACTGAGTTGTCCTATCTCCTGCTAAAATTGTCTGCCATTAGCTTAAGACTCTCTGAGTTTTATAGGAATATCTCACTGACAGTGAATTGTCTAGAAAAACAATGTTTTCCTCCATAAGGCATCCATAGGACACAAATAGGAACTTCTCCATATCTACCCCAAAACCTGCAGACCATTTGCACTTAGTCTTGATCTTTGGCCAAATTCCAGTAATTCCTGTAAACTTTGTCTCTGAGAGAAAGAACACCTGTTTGCTTTTTAGGTGCATCACTAAAAAGATCAATATTGGAAGTTGTTTGGATGCCTTTTCAGGAGAGAGGTAATTTTTTTTTACATTATTCTTTTTGTTCTTGACAGCCTTTCTTACACTGCCTGACTCCAGGCTATAAGCAGCATGTGCTGCTCTTTGTGTATCAAAAATGCAAATGCAAAATTATTGTCAAAACTTTTTAGTTTCCCTCAAATATTTATATCACCCTGTCTCAACAGTGAGAGCTGTGTTAAGCTTAACACAGTGACCTCATTTTTGGTAGAAATGTAGCTTTTTCTACTATTTATCTAAACTCCATGAGGGAAGTGAATCCTGTATTCTGGGATGGAAGGCATTATAATCCTGTTGGTTCAGACATCAGGCTGCTTTGTTGTAGTGCTGTAGGGAAACAGCAAAGGTGACAGCTCCTGTCCTGGGCAGCCGACGCTTCCAGTTATCTGACAGGCAATGATAGAGGAACACAATGAAGAACTGTGGCAAGGCAGGGGTGGAAGACTGAGGCAATATCAGAGAATGCAGTCTAGGTGAAAGCAGTTGGAAATGGAAACAGAAATCGTATGTTGATATCCCTAGGAAACTGCTGAGGTATATATTGTCCCTGACAGTGCTTACCTATTTCTTCGTGTGTGTGCTTATCCTATGAGCAGCTTAGTGTTTACGGTTCCTGTTGGGAGTCACTAGTCCTTATTGGACCTTTAGCCAGAGACATAACGCCCTTCAACTTTATGCTGATATGAATACACTGTGACCTGTTTTTTAAAAAATAATTGCAATTTCATTAATTGCACTAAACCCAGCAGTTTCTGCTCAAAGGGAAATTAAGCTCTTGTATATTGGGCTATTTGATGACTTAATTATGTATAGAAGTCATATATCTGATACATTCCAATATTAACCTTCATAAGGAGACTGCTTTATTTTAATGGTTAATATGTAAGAAAAATGCATCCTTTAGGTACTGATAAACGTAATGCAGATACATCCCATTCTAACTCTGTGCTGTAAGAAAGAATATTTTGGTTTTGCCTGTGTTTTTGTCTTTTTTTTTTTTTTTTTTTTGAGAAAAAGAGGAGTTGCCATTTTGCCTTTAGTAGTTATGTATCTCTTTGAGCTTCCCTCATGAGACGCCTTCTCTTGTGGAGATCAAAGAACAAAATCACTTCTATCACATTTGTGGATCATTGCAATATATAATTTTGTGTGTGTTATGCTATTTGAATGACTGATCAAAATCAATTACATGAAAGTTTAAAATGCTTTTTAAATAAATTAGAATAAGAAGACAGGAGATACATTATTCAGGATATATATCCAACCCCCTTCTTGATGTTTAATGGCTCAAGTTCTCATAACCAAAGGCTTTAGTATTACATGTTGTAGCACTGTCAACACTGCTGAACTGCAGCTCCAGAAGTCAGAAATCTTATACATTAAAAAGAAACCAGATGTCATTTTTTAAACTCCATGTTTCATTGTCCTATCAATCGAGATTATCAAATGAGTAATTAGCACTCAGCAAGAATAATATTCCTTCTCTGTTAACTACTTTATTAATCATAAACAAGCAACTAGTACCTTTTTTTGCCTCTTGCTGGTAGTTCTGTTTGTAATATACATGGTGTTATTATTGTAAGAATATGCTCCTCTCTGGGTTGCCTTTTCAAGTTAGACACCAGAACACAAGTGGCACCCGCTTTTTTTTTTTCTTCTGCTAAACATATTCCTATAATGTGCATATACTGGCATTATGATTATACTGTAGTTTACAATAAGGATGGATTTCAAATGGTTGAAAATCAGATTTTCTTTTCTTAGAAGGGAGGGTGGTAACTGGCAATTAGGTTAACATAAGTCTTAGTTGAAAGGAGGTGAAAGAAATTGCTTTTAAAATAATAATAATGCCAGGCAGACACAGATTGCTTATGGATGGTGTAACCAGCTGTGCAGGAGAAATGTCAAAAGATGGTTATGGGAGCATTTGGAATGTAGAAAAATCAATCTAAAAGGGTATTACATAAAACCTATAAATTTTATTATGATGTTACCTTAAGACTATTATACTGTATCCTGTCATTATGAGATTCTTTCTGTTGTAAAGTGACTCTACCTTCTCTCATATAACTCCCTTAATGTTATTTATTGTCTTTTGTAGCATCAGCAAATCAAAGTGTGCTTTAGAACAGAGAAAGTATTAAAAAGAACCCTTATTATTTGGTACATCTCTTTTCTTTGTATATCCAAAGTCCTGTCAGCTTATTTAAGGCTTTGATGATGCTACATCTGTGCAAAGGTTTTGGTTTTGCATCAGCAGTTTCTAGTGATTCCTTAACAAGGAGTTGCATCTCCCCAGATAACCGGTCATCTGAGACTTCCTCAGCTCTGAAGAAGGAAAATGGTTCCTACCAGCATTTGCTTTGGTTTGTGGCATTCTGGGGTTGATTTTTACACATAAAGAGTGGTACTTATTTTGGATCTTGCTGCATTTTTATTCCAGAAAATACTTACTTTTGTAAGGAAAATTTCTTGCAAACATACAAAGGGAACCTTTGTTCTTTTGTGAATTGTTTGCACTGTTTCTCAGCAGATAATGTCATGAAAGGAATAAAACTGCCTCTTTGTCTTAATAACAAGTGAAACCAGTAGCCTGATAATAGTTTCATTAATAGCTATTTGTCTGTTAGTCAAACTGCATAAAGAATGATTACAGAACTGAGATTTGGACCTGTGGCCTTGAATGGCTGTTTATGAGTGTAACTTGAGCTTCCACTAGTTTTTGTGGTGCAGCCACTCTGCTGCAACAGGCTGGCCCCAAGAGCTGTGTTGGCTTCTCTGGATGCTGCTATAGAGCCAGGGGTTGTGCTGCGGCTGTGGAGGAGGACTGCAATAGTCCAGCCAGGGTGGTGGTGGAAAGGAGATTAGCCCAAAGCCCAGGCTTGAAGCTATCCCTGCGTTGAGCCCACAGATTCAGTACTTACGCAGTCAACCAGTTTGTTTCCCTTATCTATGAATGTGATCATGAAATCATAAACAAGAGATTGATTTTTATGTTTCTGTTGTCTTTTTTAGAGCAATACAATATAGAAGGCTGGATTCTGTTCTAACTTAAACATCATTATCAAAGTACTAGAGGCAGTCATACTTTTTGCAAGAGAATTCTTGGTAAACTTTTTACTGGTGGGAAAATTAAGAAGAAATGGAGAGGTAAACATCTGAGCTGCTGCTAAAAGAAATGTCATGCATTTCAAACTGGCCAAGATTTTCTGGCTTCTTTGTGAGCTAGAGACCAAGAAATAAGATATTAGAAAGGTCAAGAAACAGGGCCTACTACCCAAGTGTTAGGAAACTTCTCTTGGCTCAGGTTTGAGGTCAGACCTGCTGCTGGTTGTTTGGCTTTGTTTCCTTGCCTATATTTTATTGTCTCTTGAAATCTGAAACAGTGTACTCAGCAGTTGCATGTGTTCCTCCCAAGTGTGGTTTATACACTACATACAAGCTAATGCTGGCTGTGGCCTTGTGTTCAAAGGGAGCTGGGTCTTCCTTTAAATCCTCTCTATATAGAATTAGTCCAAAGCCATTCTTTTTCCTGTGAGCTAGAAAGCTTATTCTTCTTGTGAGCTGATTTGGCTATCTGTTGCTGTATTAATTTAGTGATCTGATCCTTTGAACCTATTGATTCAACTGTAACTGTTCACTCAATTTTGTTCATTGCATTATTCCATCTTAAATTAGCATAGTAAAACTGTGCAGTGAATCAGCTTAGTACAACTATGGTTGTTCAAATGTGTTGGTTTTTTTCTTGTTCAGCTTTTAAATGAAATCCATAAATGCACAGATTTATTCCACTACATTGCAGCAACATGAGCTCAAGGTTACAGAAACCAGCAGATGACAAATGTGCTTCCCTCTTGGTTTCATTTCCCCACCAGTGTTCAAAAGTCCCTTTTAGTCTCAGACAGTATCCTGAATCTGTTTCCCCTCTGTAAGCAATATAAGGTTTGATTGTGTGCTAATGGAAAATCGTTTGAGCTGGTATGTTGCCACCTTCATTAACAGAAGAGTGTTTTCATCCTCTGCACAGAAAAATCACGATTCACTCCTAAATGCACATAGTGAGAACTGCTCCGTCATTTAGAAATCTAACTAGAAGAAATCATTCCCTGTGTTTTTAAAATGCATCCTCTCAGTCCACATTGGCCAAAGCACAATAAAATATAGTGGCAACCACTGATGGAATTGAACAGACAGGCTACTGCCACTGGAAGTGAGAGAAGCTGTGGATTTTTGACTATGGACCTGGCTTGCAGGTGTGATGCAGGAACCACTCACACAGCTTAACACTGGTAGGGAGCAGGGCAGCTTGCACTTTCCATCTCTTTAACAGTTAGGCAAATTTCTAGGGTTGTTCTCCAGCTAGAGGCAGTTGGCCCTGTGCTTGATCTACACAACGAGGGTATGTATCTACATAATAGAAACCTCTAATCTTGTGACTTTTACTAGTAATAACCTAGATAAATGAGTGCATGATCAGATAATGATCTGTGTCTTTGAAGAACCTGATAGATTTTATTTCTGCTCATGCAGTTTTGTAGTCAGGCAATGATGTGGGTGTGTGGCCAAAAAGAAAAGGAGCAATATCGCTGACGGAGAGCTTCAGCTTCTGTGGCCAGTAATGCCACTGCTGAAAACAACACTGAGCCCAGATTATAACACAAAGTTACTCATCCCAGATTATTACACAAAATCCATGCATCTGTATCCACTTCCACTTTGAACAGAAAAATTATTTACTAACATACATTTGGTGTTGCCAAAACTTTGTGGAACTGTCTGTCTTGGGCACACTGGAGTAGAAAGAATAACACCCATGGGAGAAAAAATTCCTGTGCAATCAAGTACTGCACCTAATAATTACATATGCTTGTCAGGTTTTAAGAAAACAAAGTTGTGAGGTTTGTTTTCTTAAATGGATGAGAGCATAGAACTGTGAATTGATAAAGTGTACCAAGAACCATGGTTTTGCAGGGATGTGTCTCGTTATAATTGTTCCTTACTATAATAGCATTTCTCTTCCGTGTTGAATTAGAGGGAGGTAGAAGTTCACTAAAAGGTGTCTGTAATGTATTTATTAATAGGCTTCTTTTATGTGTATAATGCAAAGGTGGTTGGTAGCTGGTTTGCAGTAAAAGGAACCTTGGTGATTTCAAAAGAAATCCATCTAGGTGGCAAGAGAGCAATGGGACAAATTTGAGTGGCTGAAGTAAAACTACCCAGCAGCTCTCCATAGTGTAATAGTGCTGAGAGAAATTGTGTTCCCCTAGGTGAAGTAAGTCTATGAGCATACGTGGCAATGAAATGAGGGACCTGTGGGAAAGTGACAATTTCACTGGGGTGATCCTATGCCAATCTGCTTTACTACTTTTGTTGTATGGAAATTTTGTATTTGCCCCATGCTGGGGAGAGGGCAAGTCACTCTTTTGTGTGGACTGTTCCTAAATCAAATGCAGAAAGTTTTCAAAGTTCTGGAGGACTATGGCCTTGCTGCTGGTTCTCCTGTGGCTTTCTGTAAGCCCTGTTAATAGACATAGATGAAGGAGGTAGAGCAGCTATGGCTTTTATTCATCTTAGGGATGGTTTGCGCTTAATTAGGAGGAAATCCATGAATGCAGATTGAAAAGAGAAGCTTAAAGTAAAAAATAGGACTTAAAGGTAGTAAGTGCTGCTATGTCACTTATCTCTCCTAAATGCATTTTATTTGGTAAATTATAGGAACTATGTGGAGTGGTTGACTCATGGATGCATCTTCAGTTAGTGTTTCTACTGGATTTCTCTGGACCCTGACTGTAAGTCTGGCTCTTGAGAGGGAAACCTGTCTTACTTAATAAGCCTGAGTCAGGTGGTAGAATCAAAACTCTCTGAACAAACCAGTGAGGAAAGTAAAATATAGTTTATCCATAATGGTAAGTCCATCAAATGCATAAGTGACTAATAACAATTTAGAGGTAATGGTCCAACCAGGGCTCAGAAATGGAACGTTGCTTTATTGTAACACATGCCATAAGGGTCACTGTGTACTTCAGGATTTTATGTTTCTGGTGTTTGTAAGTCCTGAGAATGAAACAAAGAGTTTGTGGTAAGAATGGCAAAGACTGACAATTCTTGTTTTACCTCCAGCTACTGTGTGAGGCAAAGGGTATATTGCTACTTGTGTAACAGGTTCTGTGGATCTGCAGATAGACCAGCACAGGTTAAGGCACTGGTGCACACATCAGCCTTCCCAGCAGGACGAAGCCAGACATACATACAGAAAAGTATGGTCTTTGTGCATTATTGCAAGAAACCCACTTTGCATATTGGGATGAAGCTGGTAAAGCAGTAAGATGACTAGGAGATGCTTACCAACTTGGGAGCCATTGAGGATATGAGAACTGAAGCACAATCTGCAGAGAAATCTTGGAGAAGTATTTAAAAGTTAATTTTGGCATGGAGTAAGCAGCACCCCAGGGAAACTGGTCAAGCAACGATGTGGCAATAAATCTGGAGGACTGCTTGGAAGTATAAAAACTCTGTAATGATTTTATACTTTCAAGTATGTAATTTAAAATGTAGGTGCAATCATATGCTTTGAATTTGAGGTTGATTTTTAATTTTTTTCTCCTGCTCCTTCCCTCCAATGTATTAAATATAAAGCATTCCTCCAAGAGTGGTTTAGCTTACTTGTTTGTAGACTCTTGCATGGCTCAGAGCAGTATGTGAAGAATCTGCCTGTGTTTTCAGGGAACAGAAATCCCTACCTAAATATGCTCTAAAAGGTCAAATTCAATTTAATAAATTTATCTCTCAGGCAAACAAGCATCTTTCTTAGCTACTGGGGAAAAAACCCAAAGGTTTTGCATTAAAATATACAAAAAAAATCTGAAGTATATTATAGTTGTGTAAGTTTGAAGTGCTAAAAGCTCATATTACTGAAATCGTGCTGGTGTAAATCCTCAATACGTGCTGAAGTCAGTAAAATTACGAGTAATTCTATTACATAGTCTCTGTAAAGAAAGGAGAGCTGCTGGGAAATGCAATTCAAATATGGTCTTAAAGTACTTATCTAAGGGCTGTATCCTGCCAGCATTTTAAAAATAACAGTTGTAATCAATGCCACTGCTTAAAAATCAATGTTGCCTGGTATAGTCATGTGTGATAATACAGCATTGCAGCAAACAAAGCTATTTCAACTGCAGACTTTTATTCAGCTGGATAGTATATAGCTGTGGTATTGCTGTATAATGCAGCACAGTTTAGACTGGGAGCATGACAGAGTGTATTTAGTGGTATTATGAAGATATCAGCTTTAGAAACTGTTGGTAAGTGAAGTTTCACAAGCGTTCTATCACAGGGACTGTGCCTCGTGGGATACTGGATGCATGAAGGGGCACCTGTTTTTTATCCTCCCTGCCCTTTGCATAAACCTTTTACTGCAATATCTCTGAGTTGCCAGAAGACTAGGGAAAAAAACAAAAAAACAAAAAAACAAAGAAAAATGTTTGGGCCACTTCTTATTTTTTCTCTCAGAACTGGTGAGTCAGGTACATAGAGTAATAGTTTTAAGTTAATTTCTAATAGAAATCAATAAAAAGAGATCATTGTTTTCAGTGCTTTTGGGCATTGTGTACCATGAACTGAAGTGTTTTGGAGCTCTTAAACTAATTTGTATTTTTTCTGTGGGTTAAACATATATATTATGGCAATAACACCCAAATGGTGCTGTATGGAATGCTACAAAGCTGTGTGGTCCTGGGTTGCCCACTTCCATTGGCCACACTATAAAGACTACCAAAATGTATCTATGATATACTTTTATGTTTTTAACAGGCTGTGTAAATAGGAATGGAGAGGTGGTGAAGGGATGAGGCAATACTAAGATGTGGCTTTAGTGACTTAAACCACTGGGAAGCTTGTGAATTCCTGGGTGTGTTCGTAGGCACGAGTATTCATGGAAATAGCTACTTTTCAGAGAGCAGCATGAAATGCCCACAGAAAATCAACTTGACTTGAACTTCTTTACGCAGGGAAACCTAGGTTAAAAGGCAACTACTCTGTTCATACACACAAACACCCTTTGCAGCCTAGAAGTAGGAAGGAAGATATGGGCTCTTCTTTTTCCTTTCTCTTCCCCTTTCTCACCAGGCCATACGGGAATATTTCAAGGTGGCTTTATTTTTTCTCTGTTTCTCAAGAGGTGTATATCCTACCCCGCTCCTTCCCTAACACCTAGTCATCAAGACACTCCTTTCTCAGGTGGGAGACCTAGTTTAAGTGTGTACTCTAGCAGAACTGAAGTGACTTGAATGTAACCAGGAAATGAGTATAACCAGCTTGTAGTTCTGGGTGGGCTTCTCTGTAGAGTTTTTCCAATCTGTCTCAGTGTAAGGTGGTGTCCCCTGCCACTTCTCTTTCCCTGGTTAAAATATTGAAAAGAATCATTAGACAGCTGAAGTCTTGTTACTTAGGTCAGCAATGGAGCCTGGATACCGAACGTTTGCATCCAGACTCAGATACATGGAATGGGCTGGTCCCAAGGACCACATGAAACATTTTCTGTTTGAAATTATTTTGAATATGATTAAAAGATTTCTAGTCTCTGTATGATCTACAGACTTGAAATTACTTGAAATTGCCTATTTCACCTGCCGAAAATAAACCTACCATGTTTCCCCTACACCTTCTAGAGAAGTAGAACAGCTGACTGTGTGCAACAACTGAGGAAAGGAACTTGGTGTTCTTGTTCACCCTTAAATTGAGAACTGAATACAATGTTCATGCAACAGTCCACTCAATTAGTCATGAAATGAATCAGTGACTGTGATGGGAATGGAGCCCAGGAATCATGGCCCCTCTGCTACAGTGGCTGGATTGCACTGCCTTTAAAAAAAGATCCCCTCTTTTGCGTATGAAATTTAAGATACAGTGTGGCAGTTTACCATACTGGCTTGATTTTTCTTTTCTTTTTTTTTTTTTTAATTTTTTCCCCCTTTTAAAGAGAAAAATACAATAAGCAAGGGCCTTGCTAGGATAAATTTTGAAGTCAGACACACAATGAGAGTCAAGTTTCTGTTACAAAATCTTCATCCCTTCCTGGAACCATGAGTATGAATTATGAACTCTATGACTGACAACCTTTTCCTGAAGAGAACACAGATCCTTGGGAGAATACATTCTCTTGCTGTCTGTGTGCGACTGCCATTAATGTAATGGAGTCATTGAAAAGGCAAATATGCCCTTGTTTGTACAAATGGCTGCCAAGTAGATGTTGCAAAAACAGGCTGGGGAAAAAATCTCCAACAACCCCACAACAAACACTCCCAAAAAGCCCCCCAAAAAAACCAAACCCCACAACAAAACCAACTCTGTGACATAGCACTGCAAGTCAGGAGAAACCTTGCCAGCTGGGAGAAGTGGCCTGTTGTGGCAGACGTTAAATATAATACGGTTTAGAATGGACTGTTGAGAAAGATCACCTTTTCTTAAAGGTAAAATTACTTTCCACGTAGAGTGCTTTCTATTGTAAGGCTTTAAAGGATTCTGCACACACAGACTGCATCATTATTTAGTGATGTCAAAGGACTGAGTTAGTGCAATTGGAGAGGTCCCTATTCTTTGCCTGAGATGCAGCAAAGGGCAGTGTTCAAGTTCTTGGCTTGTAGCAAAATTTTTCTGCTTACAGCACTTCTCAGTGGAGTTTGCAGTGAAGTAGGAACAAACACAAGATCAGTTACAGTGTCTTGGCTGCAGGGCAGAACTTTTCAAGTGTACGTGTACAGACTTCTTTGGCTATCTGCTTCACCACGCAGCAGCATCTACTTTACCGGTTTTATTGCTCTCTAGATGGGTAAAGTGAGAAGGAGCAAGAACATGACTTTTCCAGTCTTCAGCCAACTGAAATGAACTGCAGGATAACTTCTAGTAACTTGTTTTTAACTTGGGTGATGTACCCCCCTGCAGTTTCAGCCAATTCTAGCAAAGAAAGGATATAATTCTAATGGTCAAGTGTTGATAAATTTTATAATAGTGAGTACTGGGAAATGTATTTCAGTGAAGTAACTATACAATGTAGGTATCATTCTTGGCTTCTTATTACCTGAGAAAGTGTGAGATAAATCAGTATGTATTTGTGGTGGCTACACAAGTTATGAGATCTGAGGGTTTTCTTGTTTAGGTTTTCGGTTTTGGATTTGCCTGTCTCTGGGTTGCCTGTGATGGCGAAGGACAGCTATCCTAGCAGTGTCTCATCATCTGTAATAGGCAGCTCACTGAACAGCTCATGAGACTGGACAGTGTGTACAATGTAGGTGGATCAATAAGAGGTACACAATATATTTTTTAATACCTTGTAATCATTTGGACAATGGAGACAGTATCATTTCTGTTCTCTTGTCTGCCTTAAGAATTGGGAGCAAGAGTTCTCCTGGAGAGGATTTTATCTGTTTAGTGGAGAATCTTGTAAATTGCTTCCTCCCCTCCTCAGATGAGTGCTGATAAAGTTAGTTCAGAGATAATTTTGATATGGCTACTATTAAATAATGAAAAATTAATAAACATTCTTACTTGAGGAACTCGCATCCTGATATATCTCTACTGTAACAACGATGGCAATCATACCTATCTTGCTCCTTTTTTATATTTTTCTCTTGAAAAGGATCTCTGCTCATGAAAACAAGCTTAGAGAGTTTTGCCTTTTTCCAGTCAGTGTCCAGTGGATATAATAACAAGGAGCTTGCTTAGCAGTGAAAGAGAAAGAGTTTTTCCTGCAACTGAGTTACACTCACATCCCAACTGGCCATGGCAAATGATTCTTTGGCTACCTGTGTGTTAAAGCTCTCCATATTGGTGGAGAGCTTTAAAAAAATACATATTGGTGGTATTAAAATGTTGTGAATAAACAGATTCCTTCTGATTTTTTTCTGAATCAGTGTTTACTAAATACAAATGCCAAGATAGAGATTAAATTTACCAACACTGATACAGCTTGCCTTGGACTGCATTGAAAGTGCATTTATGCAGCTACAAAAATGTGGGAGGCTGGAAAAGCCTATATAGCCCTTGTTGATTGTAAAGAAAACACCAGTTAAAGAAAAACAGGGTGTTAAAAGGCACAGTTGAAAGAGAGGAATGAGGAAATAAATACGAATCTTATCAAGATGCAACAGATATTGAACTGATAGAATTAACTAAACCTAAGTATGAATTAAATAAAATCCAGGTTGTGTGTATTCTGCTGAACTAAATCAAGTAAAATCTGGAACTAATAGTACTTTGCCTTCTTTATGGCATCTTAAAAGGCATGTCAATCCAAATAAAGTGGTGACTGTGGCGAAGTCTCAGATTGTTAGTAGGCACACAACAAATTACTCAAGAACGTCAACTGTCCCACAAAGAACTGTGTAATTCAGCAGCCTCTTCTTGCAGAGAGACTCTAGTCCATTTACTGCTGGAAGATTATCATACTATGCTATCAACCGTGAAAAGAGAAAAGAAGGTTTCAACAAGCTAAAGGAAGCTTCAGTAAAGCAACTGAAACCTCAGGCTGTCACCACAGGAAAATGACAATCAAATGACTTTTTAAACATAAATATCCATAAAGTTAGGAATGTAGTGTAGGTTTGAGTTTTTGCGTTACTATTTCCAAAGAGAAACAGAGCTGTTAAATTTCTCTACCTAAAATGCAATGAAATTTGATTTTGTGTGTGTTAACTGCAGACATCTTGGCTATTGGGGAAGGAGGGAGAGTGTTGCTGTGTTACTAAGTTGTGTATTTGAATCTTTTTAATAATTTTTTTATTTTCATTCTTCCAACTCCATAAATTGAGCACCTAGCACTTAGCACCTTGGAGATATTTCCTGCATCTTTATACCTGCATAAGTGATACAGAGGAGGGGTTCCATTCACTTTGATAGGGAATAATAATTACTGTTACATGTACACACAGAGATATATGCACATGTATTTTAGGGGCTAGCTCTTACTAAAGCTAGGTGTAAATGCACGGGCCTTTTGGATTTGGGCTGTCAGGGGAACCAAAGAATCATCCTCCCCATTCCCTTACCACTGCTAGAGATAAAGATTTTTAAGAAATCGTTGGAGGTAGCTTTGGAGAAGACTATTTCCCATGTCAAAACTACCCAGTCTGTGAGTCTTTTTTTCTCCTCTTCTCCTTCCCAAACAAGAACCATGATTTTCCTCCAATGCTTCTCACATTGTTTTAAGCACCTACCGTTGTCCCAGTTTTATGTAGGGAAGCCTCAACATAGCTATTGTAAATGGGTGAAAGGAGGAGACACAGAAATGATGTATCATGGAGCACTCCATTTAGTCTGAGCATGAGCTGTGGTATGATAAGAGTATCAATGTTCTGCTCTTGCAGAGATCCTACTTATGAAGCAGCTTTGTAAATGCTCAGTAAACATGAGGGCTTTATAGATCCAGGCGTATCCTGCAACTGTAGCTCTGGTGATGTCTTTCAAAATGTGCCTTGTTCTTCTTGTGGTAGCACAGAGGGATGGACCCTTGGGCACAAGGCTGTGAGTGTGATGCTGAACAAACCTTTCAGTTCACTTTTCTAGGATATTCTATGGTTTTAATTGCAATGTAGTTTTTGGACCCTTACTCAAGTCATTCTCTTGTGGTAGCAAAACCCATTTGGTACAGGTTTTATACTATGTTTGTTCTGACAGAAGAAATAGCTCATGGTAGGTTAGCTTAAAATTACCACAGTGGTTTGCAAAGGTAATAGGGCTGTTAGAGATGTGCATAGAATTGCATCTGTTGCCACGGAGTTGAACTTTGAATAGTGACTCTCACTTGAGTTGGGTACCTACCTTGCATACTTCTGATGTCGTTCTTCCATCAGTACTGTAAATCCAGTGGTACCTTGTGTAATGTGTAATGAGTTGTCCCCTACACAATGATGATGGAATATCACTGTGACTTATAAGACTCTTAATATGCAAAATGCTGGCAAATGGATTAGCTTTTTAGTGCTGACTGCTGCATCTAAACAATGTACACCCACCGCAAAATGTCAGCACTCTTCCAATGACAAACGATGAATGGCAGAATTTGAATGGGCTCTCTCGTTTATACTGGCCTTAGAAATGCAACATTGATAGCTGTTTTGGAAGGAGGGAAATACTAATGGAAGCAGTAGGTTGGAGGGGGAAGAGAAAGAAAGGATAAAGCAGATAATGGAAAAGAAAAAGTAATGCAGGTGACTTTAATCAAGTTTAAAACCAGAGACAGTGAAGTTTTAGTGCTGCAACTCTCCATCTTGCAGAGATGCTACTGAAGTTGCAGTTCTTTTTGGTGTGGTGGATCCATTTAAGTCTCATTGACCTTTGCATGTTACAAAACCAGTTTTATGGATTTGAGATTTCTTTTAGGCCTTTTCCTCATTTATTGTCCTCTGGCTGTGACAAATAGCCTTCTGCCCTTTTTGGGGGCCTGTTTCAGTTGGTCTATTTTATAGTATTGTGGGCTCATGTCCCCTCTCTTGGCTAGGACTGGATCTTTTTCTGCATGCAGAGTCTTTGCTCATGAATTTCACAGAAAATTTGTAATTTGTCCAATTCCCTGAGTTTAGTTTTTTTTTTTTTATATAATACTATTTTACTATTATTCAAATAGCAGCCAGGAGCATCCAGCTGAGGCCAAGACCTCACTGTACAAACTGAAGTAAGAGGCAAGCCTGCTCCCAAGTGCTTGGAGTATAGCTGTTTGAACACTCACATAAATTGCAGGGTTAATAGATGCATGTTTCTACAGGTTTCAGGCTAGGATGGCAAAGCACATCTCAACCACAAATAAATTTAGCCTCTTTTCCTCTGTGGAAGTTGGAGATTGGTTCTGTGGTAACACTTCCCCCCCCCCTCCAATTCCCACATATGTACTTGTTACTGACATATATATGACTGTGGTCAATATAGGTGCTTAACTTTTTAAAGAGCCTGTGTAAGTCACTAAGTGCATATTGATTTGAAGCAAATGTAAATTAGAAATAATTTTGACTTGCTAACGTAGTCAAATAAGGAACATTTCTATTGATCTTTGTCCCAGAAGCCAATTATCTGGATTAAGTGTTTTTATTATATGAAATACAGTGCATAGTGTATATCATTCTGCATTGATCAGTGTGAAATTGCATATTTAAGACAAGCACTGTAAGAGTGGTTAACAAGTGATTTATTTTTTATTTTTTAAAAGTAAATCCTGTTTTACTTACCCCCCGCTTTTACCTGTTCAGCAGCTGTGCTTGTAACTGACCAGGAGGTTGTTGACGCATGTGGATCAACACATTCTTGTTCCTATCATTTCCATTTTGGCTTCCTTCCCTTTCACCCTGCTCCATCTACACTATGTTCCCTCCCCCTTCTGCCTTCCCAGCGTTGTAAAGCTTACCTGTATTTCTGACTCCTTAGCATTAAGCAGTTTTTGCCACACTGTGCTCTGCATTGAAAGAGTGTTCGCTGTATTAAATAAATACATTGCGGCAATCTCTCA
>JANHGB010002949.1:4920-14990 GCA_026283785.1 Coracopsis vasa | reverse complement strand
CCGCTGCCGACGCCGGTGTATCACCGGGACGTGACGGTGCGCAGGTACGGGGGGAAGCTGCCCTACCACCGCAGACCCGTCACCGGTAAGGAGTACATGGATATCAATGCTCTCATCCGGCGGGAGCTGCGAAAGGCACCGCGCTTCCTCGCTGCGTGCTGTGAGTCCGATGGGACCGACCTGACCACCCTCACGACGGCCCCGCGCGGCTTCAAGTCCGGTGACCGCGCGACCTGGTTTGTCCTCTTCCATAGCGTGCCTGGTTCTGGCTACTACCTCTCACCAGTGGGGCTGGAGGTGCTGGTGGACCATGGGGACCTCAATGTCTCCCTCTGGCAGCTGCGCCGCGTCTTCTATAATGGCCGGTACTTTGCCAGCATGGGAGATCTGGAGGAAGCGTTCGTGGCCAACTTGCTGGAGGTTGTCAGGATCCAGAAGCCTCGGCCTGAATCAGTGCTGGGCTCAATGAGGCCTCGGCACCAGCCCGGCTCCCCGGGTCCACTGCATTATGAGCCCCAGGGTCCCCGCTACAGCGTCGTGAACAACCGCGTCACCTTCCAGGGCTGGAGCATCACCTTCGGCATGAGCCCCAGCTCTGGCCCCCGCTTCTTTGACATCAGGTACCGCGGGGAGAGGATTGTCTACGAGCTGAGTCTCCAGGAAGCCTTAGCCCTGTATGGCTCCAACTGCCCCGGGGGCATGTCGACCCGCTACCTCGATGGGAGCTTTGGCATCGGCAGGTTTGCCTACGAGCTTGTCCGGGGCCTCGACTGCCCCTACACCGCGACCTACGTGGACCAGCACTACCTGGTGGAGTCTGATACCCCTAAAACCAACCAAAACTCACTGTGCATCTTTGAGCACGATGCTGCTCTCCCCCTGCGGCGCCATTTCTCTGACTCCCAGTCCTTGTACTATGGGGGGCTGCGGAAAACCACGCTGGTCATCCGTGCCATCTCCACTCTCATCAACTACGACTACATCTGGGACTTCATGTTCCACAGCAGCGGGGCCGTGGAGGTCCGGGTGCACGCCACCGGCTACATCAGCACCTCCTTCCTCCACGGCCAAGGCACTGACTATGGCAGCAGGGTTGGGCCCCACACACTGGGGACGATGCACCTCCACCACATGCACTACAAGGTGGACCTGGATGTCGATGGTAGGTCTGGGTGCCTTTGTGCGTGGCTGCGGTTCACTGTGGGCTGTGGTCCTGAGGGTTTTCCCTGCTGTTTCACAGGGCAGCTGAACTCCCTGGAGACCCAGGACATGGGGTACAAGCTCATGAAAGAACCCTGGAGCATGCAGAACACCATTGAGCGGCTGTACCTCCGCAGGAAAAGGCTGGAGAGGGAGGATGAGGCGGCGTTCCCACTCAATGCTCCCATGCCCCGTTACCTCTCCTTTGCCAGCCCCAATTCCAATAAGTGGGGGCATCCGCGCAGCTACCGGATCCAGATCACCAGCTTCGCTGGGGAGCACCTTCCCACCAGCAGCCCCATGGAGAGAGCCATCAGCTGGGGCAGGTGAGTCCAGGGCTGGACACTGGGTCCCGCAGTTCCCAGCCGGTGCCGGGCTGCAGGGATGGGGTAAACACCAAACACGCAGGTTTTGGCTCTGGAAAAGCTGCTCAATGACATTGGTTTGCAGCAGTTCACAGGCACGAATCTGACCCTAGATAAGATTAATTTAGAGCAATTGCATGTGCCAGCCCCTTCTTTTCCCTCCCTGATGCAGGACAGAGCTGGTGCCCTGGCATACACCAGGTATGCGCTCAGCTCCTGTGCATCCCTGGGCGGTGGTGCCCGGCACCACATGGATGAGCCCCTCTGCTCCCGATGCAGGTACCAGTTGGCCGTCACCCGCCGGAAGGAGGAGGAGCCCTCCAGCACCAGCATCTACAACCAGAATGACCCCTGGACCCCCACCGTCGCCTTCGCTGACTTCATCAACAACGAGACCATCACCAACGAGGTGAGCTGGGGTCCCCTGCACCAGGGGAGCCCAACGCTGCGGGTGCAGCCCCGGTTCCTGCCCCAGCCGGAGGCTCCAGGGTCCCACAGCCAACCTGGGTGGGTGATGGGCTGAAAGGGACTCCCTGGGGCTGATGGGGTGCCCGGCTCCTCTCCTACCCAGGACCTGGTCGCCTGGATCTCGGTGGGGTTCCTGCACGTCCCCCATGCTGAAGACGTCCCCAACACGGTGACCGTGGGGAATGGCGTCGGCTTCTTCCTGAGGCCCTACAACTACTTCGATGAGGACCCCTCAGTGGACTCACCCGACAGCGTCTACTTCAGCAGCGAGCAGGACCCTGGGGCATGTGGAGCCAACCCGCTGGCCTGCCCACCCCCCGCCTGTGCCCCCCATCTGCCCCCCTTCCGATATGGGGGGTTCCTCAACCTCAGCCTGGCCCCGCTGCCTGGTGCACTCTGATGGGGAAGGGGCTGCTGCCACCCAGCCCCTTGGTCTGTGTGATCCGTGGAGGGGCTCTGGTGCCATGCCAGGACTGCCCTCCCCATGTCCGGGATGCTGCATGCTCAGGATGAGCTCAGTTCTCGTTTCAGCCCCGCAGCTCTGCCAAAGGTGGGCTCACAGCCTCTGAAGGACAGCCCCAAGGAGGGACCTCTCATGGACCGCATCCAGGATCCACCCAAAATGCTGTGGGCTGCCCACAGCTGCTCTCCTCTTCCAGGACCGGGGCTCCTGCTGCCTCCCCAAGGTAGATCACTGCACACAGGGCAATGGTGCTGGCCAGGGCTGGGCACTGCACAAAGCTGCAGCTCCTCTTGAGCCGTGGTCCACGCCGAGGCTTTGCCCACCCATAGTGGAGCCAGGAGCTCTGGGATGCCCAAAATGTCCACCCCGGCCCCATGGATGTGCAGCTCCGGGGCTGATGCTGAGCTGCGGCTGCTGCGGCGGTGCCAAGCTCTGGGGACAGGGACAGGGACAGTGCTCTGAGAGCCTGCAGGACAAGGACCGCGGGACGGGCGCTCCCTGGGCTGCGCTGCCCCGTGTCCACCCTTCCCCAATAAACCGGCACGTGGGGGCTTTTCCTGACCAAACCAGTGTGTAGCTCATGGGAGCTGCTGTGGCTTCTGTGGCTGGAGGCCAGAGCCCAGTGCTGCTGCGGGCACTGGTGCCTGTAACGGGGGGTCCTGGCTCAGTTCTGGGGTGGCCATGGGGCAGTGCCTGGCGGGGCTGTGCTCTTGGACCCAGGGTGCTGGCTGGAGGTTCCTGCCGGGGAATATGGGACAAACAAGGGAGTTAATGTGTAACGGCCGCCCCAAGCTGCATCAATCGGCTCTGGCCTTGGCTGCTGCCCAGTGTGCTCAGCCCCCGCCGGCACGGGGACCCTTGCTCGGGCACCCCCCACCGAATTCCACACTGTCCGAAGCTCATCCTTGCTCCACCAGGCTGGGCTGGGGACACTGAGGAGCTTGGTGAGGGTCGTTCAGCTCCAGCCTCACGCGGCTGCAGATGCCAGGCGCTGGGCAATGTGTCCCTGGGGGCATGGTGGGCACCCATTCCCTCTGCCCCCTCACTGTGGGAGCTGGGTCTGCCCAGGGCCAAGCTGCAATGGGTGCAAGCAGCCCTGAGCATCCCCTTGGAGCCAGCCCTGGCTCGCTGCAGCACAGGGAAGGATGCTGTGCAGCACAGGGAAGGATGCTGTGCAGCTCAGGGCATGGCTCGGTGCAAGGCCCCGGGGTGTCCTGGGGTGACAGCGGGGGGAGCGTGGTGGAGCATGCGGGGTGCTCCCTGCCTGCCACCGCGTGCCCACGTGCTTGTGGTGCTGCCTGGACTCTGCCCGCACGCTGACTCAGGTGAGGCCGGGCAGTCCCTTGCTGCGGCGACCCCGCTCGCTCCCTGCTGCTGCCCACGGGCTGGGAATGTTCTGGATGGGGCAGTGGCCCCATGTGCAGCACAGTGCGTTATAGCTCCCACGTGCACAGCACCGCCCGTAGCTGCAGCCGCTGCCTTGGGAATCGTGGGAACACCGTGTCCCAGAGGCAGCCGCGCACAGCTCCGGGTGCTGAGCCTGATCCCAGGCTGGCAGCGCACAGAGTCCAGCACAGGAATAGAGCACCCGCAGCCTGGCCCTGCTCCTCCCATGGGATAGCTGGAGCCAGTTTAGGGCCAGGGATCTACCTGGAGAGCAGGGCACTGGGAAGCAGCACCCACAGCCTGGCTGATGCTGGACTGTGGGGAGGATGTGGCCTCTCCCTGCCACGGCCCCAGCTTTCCTGCAGGGACTCCTTCCAAGGGGCTGGAACATGCTAGTTCCCATCCCCCAGCACCTTTTGCCCCCATTTTCCGCTGTGAAATCTCCCAGGGAGAATTTATTGCTGACTGTTCCAAAACGTGTTTGGTGCGGAAGCCAAGTCTGCTGCATTCCTTCGTGCTGGCCGGGGCCGCGCTGGGTTGAGGACCCTGCAATGAGCTGTTGGGAATTTGTTTTGCAAGAGTAATTCCATTTCTGTGCAACCTTCGGCTTCGTTGGGGTTCTGTGCCTGTATCCCAGGGAGGGAGGCTTGAGGTGGTTTTGCCTGTTTAGTCCCTGTGGCTCTCTGGGCTGTGTGCAGGCAAAGGGGGCAGGATGCTGCCTGCAGCAGCGCAGATCCTGGGCACGACCTCTGCCTGCTCCATGCCCTGGCAGACAGCACATGGGCAGCGGTTCAAGGATCTTGACCTGAACTTTCTCGAGGAGGGGAGATAAGTGATGTATTTTCACTGGCTGCTAATCATTAACGCCTCCTGCCTGTCCCGCAGCCTCTTTCACTGCGGGAGGCTCTGCTGGGGCACCCCGGGCATGGTGCTGCCATGGGGATGTGTGCCTGTGCCCAGCAGGGTTCTCTGGCCAGGCTGATGCTGTGTGCTCAGGCTCCTGGAACAGCTCCACCTTCCTCGTTCACCACCACCTCCTGGGGATGCTGCTCCCCGGGGTGATGAAGCTGCAGTGGCAGCACTGGTGGGATGAGTGATGTGCCCAGCTCCATCCCTGCTGCGGCGGCAGCACTGGTGGGATGAGTGATGTGCCCAGCTCCATCCCTGCAGGCAGGGCAGCTGTGCAGGAGGGGGTTAACCCAGAGGATCTGTGCTGGGAGGAATGCCTTCCCTCATTTGTGGGCTCTTTGCACCCTGTAACCGCACACCAGAGATCAGAACAAGGTCACTGGCAGCCAGGAGCTCCCCATGGCTTGGAAAGTTTCCATGACATTCAACCAGCCTGGTGGCAGCAAGGTGGCTCTGCATCAGCTGGAGGCACCCGGCCCTCCACTCAGCACACGACGTGGTCCCCGCTCCTGGGCATCCCTGCAATGCTCTGGTGGTGCTGGGGTGATGGCAGAGGGATGGGCAATGTCTCACAGCTCTCTAGCGCTGCTCACTCAGGGCACAGGCACCTGCATCTCCTCCCTGATAACAGCAAACGCTGTGGTTCAGTGGGAGCAGCTGAGCTGGGAGTCAGGAAGGGCAGGAGCTGCAGGATCCCAGGTGAGGCAGCCACCAGCGCGCTGCAGGCAGGGCACGGTGTGGGAAAGGGTTAAGGTGCTGGTGCCGGAGCACCCCGCGCCCCACGCGCCCTGAAGCCTGTTTTTGCCTTTTACGTAAGTTGTTCCAAACATGTTTGTAACAACCCCTCGGTGATGCACCTTTGGCAAAAGTGGTTTTGGGTCCAAAGATCAGCGCTGGGACAAGCAACCTGCCCGCAGCAAACACGACCCTGCAGAGTATAAAACCCCGGCGGCGCGGTGCAGCGCGGGACAGCCTGAGCCACGCAGCAGGATGGAGCCCAGCATGAACCTCCTGCACGATGCGGGCATCCAGGCAACACACTGGCTGCAGGAGCACTTCCATGGCTCCCAGGACTTGTTCCTCTTCATCTCCTTCGCTGCTGACCTCAGGAACGCTTTCTTTGTCCTCTTCCCTATCTGGTTCCACTCCAACGAGTCCGTGGGCATCAGGCTCATCTGGGTGGCCGTGATCGGTGACTGGCTCAACCTCGTCTTCAAGTGGTGAGTGGCCCCGTGCCACAGCTCCCTCCAAGCGTGCTGGCACAGCTGGAGCAGTGAGGGCCAGATGTGCGCTCTCAGCCTTGACACAGGTGTAAAACAGAGAAAGGTCATTTCCCAGCCTGGCAGTGGCCTCTGGTACCCGTGGGTACCATCCCTGCAGCAGCCTTTCAGCATCCCAAGGTTCTGGGGCTGCACCCCATGTCCCTGCAGCAGGACCCAGTTCTGTGCCTTCCTGCAGCTCAACTCCCCCTGGATGCCCATGCTTGTCTGCAGGTGTGACAGGGATTGGTGGCCTCTGCCTTTGATGCCACCATAAGACGGTTGCTCTTGGCCTGAAAAAGACTGAAGGGGAGCAGACACCACTCTTCTTTCTCAGCTTGTTGACTTGCTCTCCCCTTTCAGGGGCCAGGGATGGGACATGCACAGGTGGCATTTGCTATTGGGACCAAGCAATCAGCTGGATGTTGTGTCTGTTGGGACACCCTGGACCATTCCATGGGTCCTTTGCCTCTTCCAGCTCCCAGGCCAGAGTGGAACCCGCAGCTGTGCCACCAGCTCTGCTGCCCAGGACCCCTACAGCCCGTGCTCCTCTTTCTTTGCAGGATCCTCTTTGGGGAAAGACCATACTGGTGGGTCCATGAGACGGACTATTACAGCAACGCCTCTGCCCCGGAGATCCAGCAGTTCCCACTCACCTGTGAGACCGGCCCTGGTGGGTGTCCGGAGGGGACAGTGGGTGCTTGCCCGGGGCTCTGCACATGCAGCTCCCTATGGGGAGGGAGGTGGTGGCATGGCCATGGCTGCGGCTGCTGCCACCGTAACCCTGCCTGGCTCCCCGGGGAGGGCTGATACCGCTGCTGCTGGAGGCAGAACAGCCCCTGCGTGGAGCAGACCTTGACCCCGGTGCAGACGTGGCGGTTCAGCACCAACCCCTGCCTCTGCTCGGCTGCAGCCTGTGCCAGGGCCGTGCTCTGCTCCAGTCCTGTGCCAGGGCCGTGCTCTGATCCAGCCCTGTGCCAGAGCCGTGCTCTGCTCCAGCACTGTGCCAGAGCCGTGCTCCGCTCCAGCCCTTTGCCACTTCCGTACTCTGCTCCAGCCCTGTGCCAGGGCCGTGCTCTGATTCAGTCCTGTGCCAGAGCCGTGCTCTGCTCCAGCCCTGTGCCAGGGCTGTGCTCGGCTGCAGCCTGTGCCAGGGCCGTGCTCTGATCCAGTCCTGTGCCAGAGCCGTGCTCTGCTCCAGCCCCACGCGCTGGCAGCCGCTTGGTGGGGAAGGAGCTTTCCCAGCTCCAGAGCAACAGCTGCAGGGGGATTGGTGCTGGGCGCCATGCGGCCGGTGCCGCTCTATGCGGGGGTCTGATGTGGGGCTCTCTTCGCACTCAGGGAGCCCCTCTGGACACGCCATGGGCGCAGCAGGCGTGTACTACGTCATGGTGACAGCCCTCCTCTCCGCTGCCATGGGGAAGAAGCAGTTGAAGACACTCAAATACTGGTGAGCTGCGTGCTGCAAGTACCTGTGGTGGGCAGGGGCTGCTCCAGAGCCAGCCGGGCACAGGGCTGGGGGCAGACCCGGGCAGTGTAAGTCAGCCCTGGGACTGACGTGGGCGCCTGCCCCTTGCAGCGTGCTGTGGACGGTGCTGTGGATGGGGTTCTGGGTAGTCCAGGTCTGTGTCTGCCTGTCCCGAGTCTTCATTGCTGCCCACTTCCCCCACCAGGTCATCGCAGGGGTCATCTCAGGTGAGTGCATCTGACCCCCATCCCCTTCCCCACAGCAGCTGCAGCACTGGTCAGGAAGCGTGCAATGGCCTGATAGATGTATGTGAGGTGTTGATGCAAAGCTGCCTCTGTGGCTTTGCAGCCACTGCCCTCCTCCTCATGGGCAGGATGCCCTCCAGGACGTGCCTTTGTCCCTGCCCCGTCTGAGGCAGGAGTCCCAGTGGGGCAGGCAGGGCACTGCTGGGCTCTGAGGGACCTCAAACACAGACCAAGATGGGCTTGGGTGTGAAAGGGCCATTACTGTGTGAGGGACGGAGCCAGCCTCTGTGAGCAGCAGTGGCCACCAGGGCAGTGAGTGACGTGTGGGAGCACTGGGGAGCCCCAGCACCCTGAGGAGCAGGGATCCTCCACTGACCGGTGCTGCCTCCTCTCCCACTTCCTTACCGGCAGGGATGGCCGTGGCCAAGACCTTCCAGCACGTCCGCTGCATCTACCACGCCAGCCTCCGCCGCTACGTGGGCATCACCTTCTTCCTCTTCAGCTTCGCCCTGGGCTTCTACCTGCTGCTGCGGGCGGTCGGCGTGGACCTGCTCTGGACACTGGAGAAGGCACAGAAGTGGTGCAAGCGCCCTGAGTGGGTCCACATTGACACCACCCCCTTCGCCAGCCTCCTCCGTAACCTGGGCATCCTCTTCGGGCTGGGGCTGGCCCTCAACTCCCACATGTACCTGGAGAGCTGCCGGGGGAAGCAGGGCCAGCGGCTGCCGTTCCGCCTGGGCTGCGCTGCCGCCTCCCTCCTCATCCTGCACCTCTTTGACGCCTTCAAGCTGCCCTCCCACATGCAGCTGCTCTTCTACGTCCTCTCGTTCTGCAAGAGCGCCGCGGTGCCGCTGGCCACTGTCGGCCTCATCCCCTACTGCATCTCCCAGCTCCTGGCCACGCGGGACAAGAAAGCTGCATAGGAACGGCGCTGCAGGTAACGGTGCGCCCGGGCTCTGGGCTCGGGGGCAGTCACAGACCATGGGTGCACCCAGCACTGATTGCTCCCCTCTAAACCTGCACAGACTGCCTGCGGACAGTGAAGGTGCTGCCGGGCGGCTCCTGCATGGACCCATAATGCTGGTCACGGTGTAGGCTTGGCTGGTCTGTGGCCAGCCGATGGCACAGCGAGCCCCGCGCTGCCAGGGCTCTCCTGCTGCCCTTCTCGCACCCAGGACCTGGTGCAGCGTGGGGACAACGCTGTGCTCCCCTGCAGCTCATGGGGACGTGCTGGGCTGGAGATGGCACCACCGGGAGCAGGGTGCTCGCCCATGGGTGCTCAGGGGCTGCTGGCGAGGCGGCTGTTACAGAACAGGCAGACACTGTGATCTGGAGATAAAGCGCTGGCTTGCGGGAGCCCCCCCAGCCCTGTGGTGTTCAGTGCTGTGTGAAGCAGCTGGGGTACACGTGTGCATGTGTGTGTACACATACGGGATGCATATCTGTACACACGTACGTGTGGGAGCAAGAGGTATTTTATTAAAGCTGAAGGTGTGGTTAGCTGCTGAGTTTGAGTATTGCTGGCAGCTGAGGCGGGATGGGTGACAGGCTCCAGGGCATAGCGATGTGCTGGGACTGCTGGTGGTGTTGACAGAAGGATTAAACCACCGGGAAAGGCAGTGCTGGGCTTCCCCGGTACTCATCGCTGTTCACCCCCGGGTGCAGTCAGATGCAGGCAGCACAGCGGGAGGGGATGAGCTGCTTTTTGTGCTGTTTATCCAGGGTTGCTGGGTACAGGCACAGGGACATGCTTGTGTCACCTCACTTCTTACAGAAACAAGCACAGCTTTGGGATCGAGTGGCTCAGGTGGGACTGTGCTGAGCCACAGGGCTGCGGGGCAGGGCTGGGTGGTCAGTGCTGGCTCAGCCCCCGGGTACTGTACGGGTACTCCCCCAAAGCATCAGCTCCTGCAGCATTTACCCTATACCCAGCTGTAAGCACCAACAGTGCTTTCTGCTGTGGCCCCTTTCCCCTGCCCAGATCTTGCAATGCCTTTGGGAGATGGTGTCCAGCAGAGCCCTGGTAACACCCATGGTCTTGCTGCAGCTTGGATCAGCCTTCACTGCACGTGGCTGATGTGTGCACGCTTTGCAGCCCTTGCCAGGCCGTCCGATGGGAGCCCCCTGCCAAAACACCGAGAGCCACCAGGCAAGAGAGCAGCTTCCTTCTGACCCGATGGCAAATCAGCAGAACCCACACCAAAACCCACCACAGCATCACAGAACAGTGTGGGTTGGAAGGGACCTTAAAGCTCATCCAGTTCCAACCCCTGCCATGGGCAGGGACACCTTCCACTGGAGCAGGTT
>JANHGB010002946.1:2686-29780 GCA_026283785.1 Coracopsis vasa | reverse complement strand
TGCTCCATCCCTGGTGGTGTTCAAGGCCAGGTTGGACAGAGCCTTGGGTGACATGGTTTAGTGTGAGGTGTCCCTGGGCATGGCAGGGGGGTTGGAACTGGACGATCTTAAGGTCCTTTCCAACCCTAACTATTCGATGATTCTGTGATTCTGTGATATCTCCAGGGTCAGACACATCATATGTGTAGCCTGTGTGCTTCACAATGATGCATACTACTCAGTTCTTTGTAATTAAAAAGAGTTCCTAAGTAAATGGCCAGCCCCTCAAAATCATGAACTTAAAGTAAAACTTGTATTTACCTCATCAGCTCTGGTAGGCTCCTGATTTATGACAGCAGGCCTAGGACTGCTTAAAAGTGTGGAAGAGCTCAGGTGCAGGTGTTAACAGCTCAAGACTAAAGCTGTGATGTGTGCACAGTGAAAACCTCCCAGCCAACCTTATCTGCTGCTGCTGTTTCACCACCCAAAGCCAGTGACAAGCCTGTTCTCAAGCAACACACATCTTCACCGCATCAGTGGCTCTGGAAATTGAGAAGTGATCTCTGTATGATCTGTCTTTCTCTTGTTTGATAGACTGGGGTTTTTTTCTCCCTTATTGTAGCATTTAAACCAGAGTATGTGTGTCTCAAAGCAGCAATCTACTTAAAAAGAAGGAATATGCAGTGAAGAAAAGTCTGCTGTTCACTAGGAGTAACCACACCATGAGCTCCACTGACCAGAGTAAGATATGTAAGGTTTTGATATATGCCATACACTTCAGTGGATGGTAGAAGTATGGATTGCGGTGATGTTTATGCCAACAAAAGCTTTTTGTCTACACAAACAACATTCACATACAACAGATTTAAGATTGTAACAGCTGCAAACACATAATGTCTTGCATTTCCTCTCTAAACCTCCTTTTTAACAAGCCCTTATCCAAGTGTTGTAGGCTGGGAATGAAGGTGGAAGGTTGTAAAGGGGTGGAGGGGAGTAAAATTTCAAAGCCTTTCAAGACTTCCTATTCCTTGGCTTTCCAGCATGTAGGGCAGTTGGGGGTTAAGTGACTGAGCAGTGAATTTGGAGCCTTTTTCTGGCTGGATTTGCAAAACTGAAGGATTTTTTGCTTTGATTAACAGGATAATTAGAGCTGTATTGTAAGCATAAGCTTCACTGAGCATTGCAAGTACTCGTTTCTTACCTGGACCTCAGAGACTCACTACACTCCTTAATGCTGTGCAGAGCAGACCTTGGGTGTCTATTTAAACACCTCCTGTGCGTTTAGCCAGAGCCTCTTTGCTGCCCTGCGTTAAGCTCCTCTTTGGCAATGGTGCAATTTCATAGCTCCTGGGTGGGTTTTATTTCCAGGTTGCTGTCAGTCAGCTTAAAAAACCCTCACTGAGGTCATTAATGCAGTGAAGTTGTGTTTGCTGTGAGAGCCAGGGTCAGGAAGCAGTGAGCTCCATGGCACCAGGGGACAGAGGAGAGGAGAGCAGTGGCATTGCATTGGGGCCGCTTGGATGCCGCTCCGCTATGCTGATCCAACGCCAGTCCCATAGCTTTGTCCTCCCATTCCCTCTGCTCCTCCTTTCACAGTAGAAATCAGTCCCCACCAAGCGAGTCTAACTGGCAATAAAGTCTTCATAGTTAAGCTGCTGACTCCAGAGGAAAACTGAAATCCTCATCAATCATTTTGCCTATACAAGACCTCTCAGTAGGCAAATTTTCTGCTGGCAGCATCTGCTGTCACTCTTGAATCTTTTAGCAAAGTGCCCATTTGGTAGCTCCAACCTGCGTACTAGAGAGAATTCAGAGCCTTGCATGAGGCATCTGTGCCAGTCTGAGTTTCCAAACTAAATGAATTACTTCATAAGTAACAAACTGATCAACCATGATCCTTGAGCAGGAAAGTGGGGACAGGAGGTATTGGACTTTGCTAGCTAAGCAGCAGAGCTGCTCAGGGATCTCCCAGAAGATTAAATAGGTGGCACAACACAGCTTGTTTAGCTTAAATCAAGGTTAAATCAATCAACAGTAGATCGACGCTGATTCTGCTTTTTCAGGTCCTGTGTTGTAATTAAACATGAACTTAAAATTAAACATGAACTTAAGCTGCTGAACCTGTAAGTCTGCAGCCCATGTTGAGATGTTAACGTAATGGACACCTTCTGAAGCTTGTCAGGATATGTGATGTTTATCCAGGTGGCTACTGCCATCCTGGCCGCTCAGGGAGAACTGAGTGTCTTGAACACTTACGGTGCTTTCTGAAACCAGGTTCACTGTTTGTAGCCAAATTTTAGCCTTTCCAGACCTAACCTCTGTGTTTCCATTTCCCGCTGCTGATGGGTGGAAAGTTTGGTATTCCAGGACCTGTCATCTCAATGGAAGCTAATTCCCAGATGAGCTCCTTTTTCCATGGAGACCCTCAATAGGCTGTGGGGCAGAGGAGGCAGGTAAAGGCAGAAGCGAGTGGACTCCAGCGCTGTCTGTGTCTGTGCAGCCGTTCAGTTGCTTTCCTGGCAGCCAAGACGAGCTGGACTGAATACCTCGAAGTGCTCCTCCGTACCCGCCAGCTCTGTCTCGGTGCACTGGCTCCTGGAAGCTCTGGTATGTGGAATCCAACCATCATCAGCGCTTGCCATAAGGATAAATTTGCAAGCAGATCATTTTTGGCTCTTGCTGTAGCCGGCTCTGAAAAGAGCCCTTCTTTCTGTCTTTCCTCCACCTCCCTTTCGGAGACATGACCAATGTTTTCCACCAATGGAGAAGTTTACAGTTCCCCACACATGGCACTCCCTGCCAGAAATTCTGGTTTAGTTGCCACAGCAACAACTTAACCCGTTGTTAAAGCCCCTGCCAGTGGCCGTGCCTCTGCCCTGTCTGTTCTTCCTCTGCATTTCCCCAGCAGAGGCAGTGACTGAGAGCTCTAATAACCCAGTAATGGATCCAATTATGGCTGTTAGTGCTTCTGTTGAGAGTACATGAATAAGTAAATCTGTGCATAAGGATGAAAGAGTGTTTTTAAAGCTGCCTGAGTGTCTCTGGGAGCAGTGGCCACGATGCTCTTGCCAAGCCCTGATGGAGGATGGCATCTGAGGACTCGGCAGATGCTCAGCTCCTCTCTGAACCACGCAGGCTCCCTGTGTTGTTACATGGTCACTACCTGGTGGCTATTGACTTACAGGCATGGCCTCACACTACAAGCATTGGTTTGTGCTTGTTGCAGTTGCAGTTGCACTTCAGGTGCCTCTGTGATGCTCTCTGCTGACAGAGCCTCTCTGTTGGTGGCAGGCACACACACAATAAATACTGCTCCACTTTCATTAGAAAGCATCACCACATTCATGTGGTTATGGGGGTTGTGGCTGGAAATGGATTGAGCAGGACAGAAAAAGCACTAGCAAACTTTTACTTGACGTGTTTCATTCTTGGAGTGCTGTTCCATCAGTGTAGGATAATCCTTGCATCCTCTTCACACCACCAGAAAACCCTTTACTTCCTCTAACTAACACTGAGTCTTCCCTCAGCATCTACTGATAGCACAGAGGCATCCATCCTTACCCAGCTGTCACCCATGTCACCAATGTCATACATTTGTGGTCTTCTATCATCCAGCAGCTGATCAGATGAGGAAGGGTTCCTGATGGTTTCCTTCCTTGTCTTCCTTTTCCAATCTGATGCATGAAGTGGCAGAAGAACGTCTTTTGTTCATCATACGGCAGGCTTTGAGGAGAGGGATCCTGAATGTCAGCTGCCCAGTGCTGGCTCCTCAGACGTCAGAAGGGAGCTGGAGGGGCAGGCATCTGAGCAGGAGAGGTTGGCTGCTAAAGACCTTTCAGCAAGCAATGCCTTGCTCCTTCTCCTGTTCCCTGCATGTCTGTGGTGGCAGGAGGATATGTCATTCTGCAGGATTCAGTGAGCTCATTACACCCAAAGTCATTTGCAGGCACCAACTCATAATCTTGTGTATAACCATCTAGGAATCCTCCCTTCCCATGTCACTGTCTGTCCCAGAGACCCATGGCTGCACAGTTGCACTGCCTGGGTTTGGTTTTCTGCTGCTCTCAGTGTCTCTGTATGGACTGGGACAAACTGGCTGTCAAAGACCATGATGATAATTCCCTGAGGTCGGAAGGAGTAGGTGTTGGTGAGCATCTTGAGAAAATTACGTCCTCTAAGATGCCTGGTGGCCCTGGTGAGCCTGTGAGTGCAAGGCTGATGGTCTCCCATTAGCATTCAGAGGACAAGGAGGAGCTGTGAAAGGGAATCAGCATTAGCTTTTCCTGAATTGAAACTGCTATTTCCTGATGAGTTATTGGAGGGCTGCTTTACAAACCAGCCTGTGAGGAATAGGCTGGGAAAGGCTGACAATACATCTGTTACTGGATGTAATGTCCCCTTGAAACCTCAGATTCATTTCTACCCACTACACGGTGGTGCTGTACAGCCTCTCTTTCTGAAGCCAGGTCTTGTTTTCCTGCCCTGCAAGGGTTTGCAGTACTAGCCTGTTCTTGTTAACTGCTGGACATCTGAACTAGTAGGGTAGGAATTAGTTTCAAAGAGGTCCCTGAAAGCAGTTTCTGGAGAGTGAGCCCATAGATCTGCCCACAAGATCCAGGACCCAAGAAAAGTTAGGAGCACTCTGCAAACTGTTTGTCATCTCCTTGACATTAGGGAGGCTGAGAAGGGAGTTAAAGGACGGCTCCTCTCCTCCCTGCTGAGCTGATACCTCCAGGGAAAAAGAGTGATTCTTCTCCCCTCACCTGGCTGTGTCACAGGAGAGCTCATTTCTGTTATGCATCATTAATCTCAGTTTCTAATAGCAGTAAAAGACTCTGAACTTGGTCGACGGAGAAGGTAACAACCAGTTTGCTGGAGTGCTAGCAGTTGATCACTTAGCCTTGGTTATTAACTGCAGGCAAGGACCAGTTTCTGGGAGATAATTGGGGTCATAAACAATAGCTGTGTAATGGAGACTGTGCCTTAGGAGAGGGACTAAACATATTCAGCTGCAAGAAACTTACTGCCTTTGGATGGCATCCAGGTGCTGCCATCAGCCAGCTAGAGCACAGCCAGCCAGGATGTCGCTGTAGGGGAAGAGAGGTCTTTTGTGCTCAGCAGACAGCATCTATCTGCTCAGTATAGCCCTAGCTGGAAAGATGCTTGAATGTGGCCACAGGAGGCTTGATAAAACTTCTTAAGCAGGAATCTGGAAGGTGCAGATTGGAGGCCGTGTGTCTTTTAGTCCATTTCAGAAACAGGGCTCAGCATTTAGGAGTGGGAAGCTCTGCAGCCTGGGCTGGGGTTGGTGTTATCAGTGGGTTTCCCAAGTTGAAGGTGTCTGAGGGTTGAAGTGATGCCCTTAGGTCATTCTGACTGACTGGTGAACAGGGCTGCAAAGGTCCTGCTGCCATGGCTTTCACTTGAGCAGATGTGTGGTTGTGCACAGCAGCCATGAACTGTGTGTGCAGGGTCTCCTTGGCCATTTGGGCTGTGTTGTAGCGTTGCTGGACGATTAACATTTCTCTGCCTGGAATTTCTTAATACAGAGTTGGTTTGTTGCTAGGGAAGGAAGTCCAGAAAAGCACCATTAAGAGGTAGGAGGGTATTTAAATAGATAGGATTTTCGTTTGTGCTTTCTAAAATAAAACCCAGTTTCTGACTGCTGAGCCCATTAAGAATGCCTGCTGGGGACACAACGTGCACAGGGTTTCTCCAGGCCGTGACAAGACGTTTTCCTTCGGTGGAGAGCTTGTTGGGACTGGAAGATAGCTTGATGGGATTTCTGATGTGGCATCAGCCTCTGATTAGATTCATGTCACTCCAGACATTCCCTGTATGCATCTGATTGAAAACAAAGGGAGGAAAATAAAGGTGCAAATGAGTTTCTGTAATGGTTGCAGTAGCCAAACTAGTGTGGCATGTTGGGATCTGGAGTTTTTGAAGGTTTTATCCTACTGAGAATGAGAGGAGCATGTGCATGCATGTGCACCACAAGATGAGCTGGGCACCCTGACGTGAAAGCTGGGAAGATACCTGACACGCTGCATCTCTGTACCATTGTACTTGAAAGCATCCTTGGATACTGCCTCATTTTTAAAGGAATCAAGTGTTCTGTTCCAATGCTTCTTCCCATGTGTATGGAACTGCAAAGGAAAATTTAAGGGGATCTGTGGAGGAGGGAAGTATTGCCCTTCATTTCCCAATAGCAAAAGCATGATAGCATTGCCAGGCTGGGCTACATCACAGAAACAAGACAGTAAATGTTGTCTTACCGTGGAGATCTGAAAGGCTGCTGGAGGTGTGAAGCTGAATTTTATCCTCTGAGCCCTGTGCTCTGACAGCAGAGTCTGGCTTTGCTTGGCTTTGATTCAGAACAGGTAGGTACCAGAGAAGGGCAGTGATCCCAGAGGGGTCCCAGGTTCTCCAGGCTTTCAGCCTGTCACAGCACATTGCTATCCCAGTCAGGCATATGGGAGGATTTTCAGCAGTTGGTAAAGTGAATGAGAGCAGAAGTATTAGGAGTATTTCTGATATTGGTCTTATGTGGCACCCCTGCTGGGAACTGGGTTCACCAGGCTGAAGGGATGTCTTTGAGTGAAGGAAGGTCCTGCTGAAACTGGTGGGAGGTTGTTTGATGTCCCCTTTCTCGGTGCCACAGAGATGCGCTGCAAGCTAAAAGCTAGAAGCAGAGCAGGGAGGGGATCAGACTGTGCTTGCACACACTCCTATTCCAGTACTTCATAGTCAGCCAGTCTTCTCCCTGCAGCAACAGGGGATACCCCAAGCCAGAGTCAAGACTGACCCAGGAGAAAACCAAGAGGTGACAGAGGCTCCTCTCTAAAGCCTGTTTATCACTGCTTGGCAAGCTTAGATAGACCTCCTAAGAGAGGCTGTGTGTGTAAGGCTGAGCTGGTGGCTGTGCCAAGGAGGTGGGCAGGAGTCTTTCTTATTCCAGATATTCCTCCAACTATATGAAGCATTACCCTCAAGGGAGGCCTAGGTATCCCAGCCCAGACCTTGGATCCATGGCAGTCCTGCTGCGGCATTGAAGAAGAAATCCAAATCAGCTGCAGCACCAGGCAGAGCCATTCAGTAACCCCTGGGGAGCCAAGCGAGTGTGGGATCCCTGCTGTGCCATATTGAAATCTGCCCTGGAAAGAGCAAGAACATGAATATGGAAGGAAGCGAAGGGAACTGTCACACTCATGGCTTCACATTCCTAAGCAGCATCTCTTTGTCTGTGCAGCGCACAGGAGGAGGTTTGATGTCTCCTCTGGCAGTGTTAGTGCTACCTCCAGTTTATGCATTCCAGGCTGAGATTCCCAGGTGGCACGCTCACTGGGAGCACAACGGATAGGCCCAGATGGCTCATTTTGAAGTGGCAGAGGCAATGGGACACATGAGAGGTTTGGACATAGAGCTGGAGTTTGACTTTTGCACTGGAATAGATCTAATGGTCTGAGGCAGGGATGGGCCCTGTCCTTTCCTGTTAACCTGGCTGTGGGAAGGGATGCTCTGCCTGTTCATCCCAAAGGCTGTGTACCTGCCCACTCCTGACTGCAGCACTCTCCTTTTGACAGATGAGGTGGGGAACAAGTTTTTGGGACTATGCCATTGAACACCTACCAGCAGCAGAATAACAAAGGCTTATCCTGCCCGTTGCTGGCATGCAGAAGCGTGAGCAGGCAAGCATATTCCTTCCTCCCCAGTAAATCCCCAGCTGAGCTGCTTCTGTAGCACACAGCTTCTGGCTTAACTGCCTTGTTATCATTTGGATGGACAGACTCCTGGAGAGCCTCTGGGCTGAATGGGTCATTTCTCTGACTTGAAAAATCTTCATTCAGACCTCAGGTCAATTAAAGTTTGTGGCTTTGGTTTTTGAGCCATGATCCATATTCTTCTTCAGTTCCTCACGTGCCTTGGAGGGAGGCGGGAAGCACATAATGAAAATAAATGGGGGATTTCTGGGTTTCTCCCTGGTGCCAGCCATCCTGCTGGAAAGCATCAGCGTCCCTTGTACAGCTGCTCCAGGAGTGGGAAGAGGAAATGCCTGAACCTGGGTTTTCCCCTGTTAGCAAGGCAGGATATGCTCCCAACTTTACTGGGAGTATTTTTGGACAAGCTCTCGGATATCTCAGCTGTAAACTGCATGAGTGACAGTCACGTGCTTCCGTAAGGCAGACAGATTAAGCCTTTAATAATGAGGTGCAGGGTGCACAGAGTATTCGTAGTGGTTGATGAACGATCAGACTTCTGATGTCTGATCCTAGCAGCTTGAAGCACCTTCCTGCTGTTTCAGTGTGACTCCCTTTCAGTCCTGTGCCCCTTCCCAAACTGCTGCTGGGACCAGACTTTGGGGAATGGTGAGCAATGTTGTCGTGGGAAGGACTTTTAGGCTCATTGGACAGAGGAGGCTTAGCTCAGTCTGCCTTTGTTTGAAATCCACTGGGTAGCATTAGAGCATGGAAGAAAAGTAATTTCTTACATAAGCTTAGATTATGTTATTTACTCTCCATTGTTTGTAGGGGCCTCATGGAACCATGAAAATGACCTTTATTTCTCTATGGATTTTGTCCTTTTACACTTAACAAATATTGATTTTTTTTTTTCTTTTCCTGTGTCTTTATCAGAGCTGAATTAACAAGGCTGTTTAACAAGAGCCTCTGATTCATTTGGGGTCTTTTTGTGCCAGGTATGTCACGAGCAGCTGAAAGCAGCTCAGTGAAGAATGTGCAACCACTGTTACAGAATTGACAGGGGAGGTGATGTGCCCTGACAAGAGCTGAGCTAGCATGGGTCAAAGAGCAGGCTTAAAAAGGTGGTCCCTTCAGCCTGGGCATAAATGCTAGGAAGGGTTGTTTGTAAGGAATAAAATCTCATGTCTGAAAGCTCCTCAGACCATTAAATCTTGAGGCCACTGAAAGTCATTGAGTGTCCTGGCTTATTCCTGTTCCAGCCACAGATCCCCAAGTGAGAGCAAGAACTCATATTCACAGCAAGAGGTGATTCCTGTCCTTGTGATCCAAAATCTCAGTGTTGGGGTGATGAGACTCCAATTAGAAAAAGAGCCATTGGTGCAGCTTTATGGGCTCCTTCTTGCCAGGCTTTTAAGCAAACCTCTTGACTGGTCATAGGTAGAGCAGAGAGTGGAAATTGAAGGCAGACAGGGACATAAAGTTCAGACAAACTAAGTCTGATGGCCACTTGCGATGCTTTTAACACAAGTGAGAGGGAAGGATAGCCCTACTGATAGCTATCCCTCACTGTTCATACTTGCCAGAATGCACCAGTGCAGTTTCTTGGCAGTAGTAGGGAGGAAGCAGCCACTGTGCACAGTTCTCTGGGGCAAACTGAAATCTCATGCCTTTTGGGATCATCTCTCCACTCTGTCAGTGCCTTGGGACATCCTGTAGGGTTTTAGTGACCTCTGTGGCCAGTAGCAAAGCTTGACCTTCTGCATATATTCCACATTGAGCAAAAGAGATGTCATGATGGAGATGGAAGTGGTATGTCCAGATTTCTTGCTGCCTGAATGGGCAAGGCCACTCGTAGCTTTGCTCTAGGACTCTCCTGTGGGCTCATCTTTCTTACAACCCATACAGTGTGGTGGGAGATGACATTTGCTTCAAATGAGACAAGGGTCTCTTTAAACCAGCTGTTGAACAAGCCTATAAAAAGGGTGAGTCCTCATCCTTAAACCCTCATGATCTGTGTCAAAGGATGGCAGATTTACAAGGCCTTTGTCCCAGTAGGCACTTCTTTCTCTCTGAGAGGTTAAGTATGCCAGTAGGAGCTGGGAGATTGCCTCTAAGAGGCACCATGAGGCCAATTAGTTAGTGCTCATTAGTTTCCCTGCTGCAAAGGGTAGACTCCTGCCTTTCCCAGCTTGCTGGCCTTGGCATAGCTGGGACTAGGTCCTGGGCAGTCACCATGGCTGAAACAGGCCAGTCAGGTGGAGAGGAGGCAGAGGAGATGTAGCTGCTACACAATAAGTCATTAATAATGCTGAGAGCAGAGCTGGGTCTCCAGGTTCCTACCTGATCCATGTCCTTTCTAGTAGACAATGCTGTCTGTCCTGCAGCTCACTTGGATTTTTCTAGAACAGAAGGAGCATTAGTTCTGGGCTGTGGGCCGTCCTGGCCTTCAGCATCATTAGAGACTAAATCTATGCCACCAGAGTAGCTGAAGTGTTGTAAACTTAGAGGGGAAATAAGGAATTAAGAATCCAAAGGGTTCCAGGGTATCCTGGTTATAGGAAACTCAGCTATAGAAGAAAGAAAGAGGTGTTTCTGGATCAAGAAGACAGATGCGTCCTGCAGGAGGGCAAAGCAAAGGAACTGCCCCATCTCAGGGCAGATCTTGGCTCTGGTATTGCAAGTACTTGGGAAGCAAGAGGAGAAGTCTATATTCCTCCTCCAATTAATATCTCTTCTTGCAAAGTGTAACAGTTCAACAGCAAGAGTGAAAACAGCATTCAGCTGCTGCTGGGGCCATTTAGTGGGTATATATGAGGCTGGGGAGTGCCCTTGGGCTGACTCAAGGCTGGTCGGATGCTTTAACCAGTTTGTTATTAGCTGCTCTGAGGCTGATCTCCCTGAATCCTCTTTTCAGTGTAAGTTTCACCAATACCACCATGTCTTCACAAACAGTTCTGTTCTGGTGACACGATGCTTCCCAGCAAAAAGAGTCGGAAAACTCCCAGCCAACTCTAAGCCTCACACTTGCAGGCAAAGCTTTGCCTGCTTCTCCCCGAAGGCTTAGCTGAGGAAAACAAACCACTCCATATCGCTGTTCGTTTACCCTCCTGAACCCTGTCTCTCAGTGCTTCAAGGTAGATGCTTCAGCAGTTAATACTGCTCCTGGGGCATGTGCAAGGAGCAATTAAAGCTTGTTGTGCCAGTGAAGGGCCCTGGGGTGAGCTGGGCTGTGGAGACAGCTGCCCTGTTTTGCTGTATGCAGCAGCTTCCCGAACAATCCTGATGCAGAGGGAGACAAGTGCATGTCGCTGATTGCAGAGCTAAAGCTTAAAGCTCCAGGGCTAAACTCAACGTGGCATTTCTAGGATTTTTGCTGGTCTTGGGTTTGTAGCATTCAGAACCTGGGGAGAGCAGGGCTGGGGAGAGCAGAGCTGCTGAGCCTACGAAGCCATTTCCAACCGGCTGCAGCACGGCACTGATGGCAGGAGAGAAGCATGAGTGCTCTGTGTAATGCTTTGCCTGTGACACCGCAGGACCTAGGTCATTGATGCTAAAATGACAGAAGGGACATGAATGGCAGTTCTGTCATCTCAGACATAAATGCTGTGCCCCACAAGGATCAGCAAAGCAAGTCAATGAAAGTGATCCTCCCCCTCTGCTACCCCCTAGTGAGGCCATATCTGGAGCACTGTGTTCAGTTCTGGGCTCCTCAGTACAAGAAGGACAAGGAGCTGCTGGAGAGGGTCCGGTGAAGGCCACAAGGATGATCAGGGGTCTGGAGCATCTCTCTTATGAGGAGAGGCTGCGGAGCCAGGCCTGTTTAGTCTGGAGAAGAGCAGACTAAGATGGGATCTCATTAATGCAGATCAATGTCTCAAAAGTTGGTGCCAGGAGGATGGGTCCAGACTCTTTTCAGTGGTGCCCAGCAACAGGAGAAGATGCAATGGCCATAAACTAAACCACAAGGAGTTTCACCTCCACATGAGGAAGAACAGCTTTACATTGAGGGTGGCAGAGCCCTGGAACAGGCTGCCCAGGGGGGTTATGGTCCTCCTCTGGAGACGTTCAAAACCTGCCTGGATGTGTTCCTGTGTAACCCGCTGTAGGTGGCCCTGCCAAGGAGCAGTTGGACCGGATGATCTCCAGAGGTCCCTTACAGCCCTAATGATCCTGTGAATCTCCAGCTGCAGGCAGGAGGCTTGGAAGAAGGCAGTTTGGGCCATTCCATGGAGGAGAGTCCTGCTAGGTGATGTACAGCTGGATGCTGTATGTGCCCAGCAGTCACTGGGCTCTGGTGCTAGGAGTGTATAGCTCAAATGGCAAGTCTCAGCTACAGGATAAACTCGTGTAGCTCCACAGTACACACAATAGCAGGCTGGTGTGCATGAGGAGGGGGCGAGTGTTTCTCTTGCCTTTGTGGCTTGTCTGGAAACTGGAAACCTCTCCAGAGATAAACTGGAAGTTGTCATTGGCGTCTCTACTGAGAATGTCAAGAGGAATCTGTCAGCGCCAGTCATGACAATACAAACACAATTTCCTCGTTTAAAGCACCGCACCAACTGTACCTAATTAACCTTCATGACAGTGCAGCAATACAAGGAAATAGGGATCATTAACTTCAGCTTTGCTTTACAGAAGGGGAAGAGAAGCAGCAGCGCCAGCCCGATGTGTTTCAAATTAAGGTAGGCTTGGAAAAATCACAAGGTTAAAAATAACAATAATCCCATTTGGGGTTCCCAGCGCCTTAAGAGTGCTCTTGAATCAAGCTTTCAGGTTTTTCTCCAAGAAACATCAGGACTGGAAACTTCTCTCCCATCCGCGCTTTGTTTGTGACTCAACAACCAAGGCTTTTAGAAGATCACACGTTCTCAATCACAGCGGTGCAGAGGTAATAAAGGTCAGAGCATTTGCTCGGTGGTGCTTAAACATCAGCTGGGCAAGGCTGGGAGCAGATCTGTGTCAGTAGCTGACCCTCCACCCCTGCCTTGTTTCTCCAGAGCACATTTTTGGAGGTGGGTGAACCTGCCTAAATCCACCAGTGGTCACTTAATAGCTGCCAGAGGTGTAATTCAGGCTCGAACTGGTGACCTCATCCCTTCCTGCATGTCTGCAGTGGGGCAGACTGATGACATTGACTATTTACATTCTGGTCTCTGAGCCAGTCCAGCTCCCTCGCCAGGGGCCCAGCAGGGATGGAAGTATCCTAAAGATGCAGAACCAGTGACACTGACAGTGGCTTAGGGCTGTTTGAGTAAGTTAGGAGGAAGAAGCAGCTTATGCAAGTCATTTTTAAAGTAGAGTTTTCCCATCCTCTCATACCACGTGCAAGCAGAGGCCAAGGGGAAGAATAACGCCAGTGCTATTTGAACCGGGCACCAGCACAGGCTGTTGTTTTGTCTCACCATATAAATACAGTGCAAAGCCCTGAGGAGTCACCACAGCAGCTTGGAGATGCTGTCAGGATCAGATGAGAAGACCTGGGTCTGTCTGGAGCCTCAGCAGGCAGGACCCCTGCTCTGGACAGAGGCCAGCAGGGACTGCAGAGGGCTGGAGGAGGAGAGCCTGTTGTGTGGGGTGCTGACCCCAGCCCAGAGAGCTGACACTCAGACAAGAGTGTGTTTTATTTGTCAATTTTTCTTCTGTTCTAAGCTGACTGTTGTGGTTTAACCCCAGCCAGCAGCTAAGTACCCCACAGCCGCTCACTCCCCTAAGCTCCCGGTGGGATGGGGAGGGAATCGGGAATCAGTTATCAGTTATCTCCTTATCAGTTGAGATCAGAACAGTTTAATAACGGAAATAAAGTATTAATAACAATAATAATAGTAATAATGAGGAGAGAGAGAGGAAGGAATAAAACCCAAGGAAAAAAACAAGGGTTGCAGTATACAATTGCTCACCACCCCTGACTGAAACTCAAGCACCAATCGGTGGCTCCCAGCCACGTCCCCCCAGTTTATACACTGAGCATGATGTTCTGTGGTATGGAATATCCCTTTGGGTAGTTTGGATCAGGTGTCCTGTCTCTGCTTCCTCCTGGCTTCTTGTGCCCCTCCTCACTGGCACAGCATGAGAGACTGAGAAGTCTTTGACTTAGAGTAAGTACCACTAAGCAACAGCTAAACATCATTGTGTTATCAGTATTATTCTCATCCTAAATCCAGAGCACAGCACTGTGCTGCCTACTAAGAAGAAAATTGATTCTATCCCAGCCAAAACTAGGACACTGACAGTGGGTGAAGTGAAGCTGAAGGGACCCTTGAAAAGGCCAGGTCATGGATGGAAAGGAAAAAGGGCTTGGCAGATGCTGAAGAGTTCTTGAGCAGCATGGGCTGTGGCCAGCTTCAGGGTACAGAATTGTTCCCCTGCTCAGGCTGTGTGTCTGTCTCTCTGATTATTTTGTGTATTTCATCTCTGCTGTCTGTCTCACCCTTAATCTGGGCTCCTCTGTGCCAACAAAATGCTTAGCTCACTCCATTGTCTGAGAGACTAATTTGCACTGTAAATCTGATGCTTATCTTACATGACAGCTTACTGTGGGGTTTATTGCAGTCCTGAAGACAGGACTAACCAGGGATGGCTAGAAAGCTTTCGACACATCATCTGGAGTGTAGAACAAATCCAACCTATTTCAGCTTGCTGCCAGGTTAGGATGAACAAGGGGTCACAAGGTGTTTAGGGTCACAAGGGGTTTCTCTCTCTCTTAACGTTATTCAGACCTGAGTTTGTTTGGGGTTTTTATGGTACAGCTTCTGTTCTGAGCTGGAGCTGTTGGAATGCTTCTGGAACAGCCTCACAGTCCCCTGGGGCCAGCTCCTCCATCGCTCCTCCCTGCTACCTGTGGGGTTTTCAGGACCACAGGAGTAGCTCAGACCTGGTACAGGCAGCATGCGAGCACTGTGGCTTCATTGTCTCTGCCTGGCTTAATCAGGAAGAACCTTTGTCCTTGTCTTTCTTCATTAGTATTTCCTGACACTTACTCCAATATGTTTTAGCTCTTTGCTGGCAGAGGAACGTGCCCCTCAGTTGCATCTGCAGTTGCCTCCTTCGCTGTGGTCCCTGGGCTATCCACCTGCAGGCATTCTTCATGGAAGAGATTTTCACACTACTGGTGTTCAGACAACTGGGCAGCTCCAGAGGCCTAAATCCTCTTACAGAGGTGGAACAGAGGTAGATAACTCAACCTGGAAACCCACCTTTGATATCTCCACCCACTGCCATTTCCATATGGGTAGCCTCAGGTGCAGGTGTACCTGGGGAGAGACAGAAAGATTACTGCTGCTTTGATAGAGCCCTTGGTTCTGCAGCTGAGCACACCGCTAGTTGTTTAATGCCCAGAGCTTCTGCATTGCAGTCCTCTGGGATGCAAAGGATCCTGCTTCCCCTGAGAGGGGAATGGCAAACCAAGACCTGCCATCCTGGGAGGCTGGTGTTTGTTTGAAGGACCAGTCTGATTTTCACTGAGCCCTGCTCCACAGTTGAATGGGTTTCTGGATGCCTCTGTTCTTCCCACCCTCGGTCTCAAAACAGAACACAAAATGCTGTATTGGATAAGCTGTGTGCAGCAGTTGGAAGGCTGGCAACTGAACTGGAAATGGAGCCAAGAGGTCTCAGGAGCACTGAGGGAAAGGAGGAAAAAAAAGCCCAGCGAAATTGTTGAGGAATAGGCAAGCAATACATTGTGTACTGGGTAGAAATGTAGCTGCCTAGGCTGCACCAGAAACTCTGTATGACAAAAATACCTATGAAAGGATTGTGACACCACCTGATTCAGGCTCATGAATCAGGTCTAGGTTAGGCTACTGTATGCAGCCTCCTCTGAAGAAGCCCCCCTCTTTCCTGGCTAGAAACAGAGTCAGAGGAATCATAGAATGGTTTGGATTGGAAGAGACCTTAAAGCTCATCCAGTTCCAACCTCCTGCCATGGGCAGGGACACCTTGCACTAGGGCAGGTTGCTCCAAACCTCATCCAACCTGGCCTTAAACACTGCCAGGGATGGGGCAGCCACAGCTTGACTGGGCACCCTGTGCCAGCGCCTCAGCACCAGTGAAGATTTTCTTCCTAAGATCTAATCTAAATCTACCCTGCTTCAGTTTAAAGCCATTCCCCCTTATCCTGTCTCTACATGCCCTTGTAAAAAGCCCCTCTCCAGATTTCCTGTAGGCCCCGTTTAGGTATTAGAAGACTCTTATAAGAGTCTCCCCAGAGCCTTCTCTTCTTCAGGCTGAACAGCCCCAACTCCCCCAGCCTGTCTTCATAGCAGAGGTGCTCCAGCCCTCAAAGCATCTTTGTGGCCTCCTCTGGACTCACTCCATCAGATCCATGTCCCTCTTGTGCTGGGGGCCCCAGGTCTGAGTCGAACCACCTTACTTACACCTCTCTGTGAAGTGCCTGGAAGTTAGCAGTTCGAATCTGAAGACATCTTCATTTGTTTCTTTAAGATGCCTGGAAAATCCTCCTTCCCGACAGGTAACACGGTGCAGTCTGAGAGCCCCTGGTGTGAGTAGCTGGCCTCCCGTCTCCCCAGCCCTTGTAGCACAGGCAGCAGCTCTGGCAAGGTCAGGTTGTCCCTCCAGCCATGTGCATCCAGCACCCCAGGGCAGCTGGTGCTTCCAAGGATAAAATCCATGCCCTGCTGCTGCTGCTGAGTGGTTTGTGTCAGACTTATGTTTGGTTTGTTTAACAAAAAGGAACAAAAAAGCAAGAAAAAGGCTTGTTTTCCGGCAGCACTTAGAGACCCTACTGTGTTGTGTGACACACGGACAAGGGGAAGATAGTCTCTGCGCCGAAGGATTCGGAGGATAGCTTGGCAGAAGTACACAGAATAACAGATGTGGTGAAGGCACGGCGTGAGATGAGTTAGTAACAGTAAGAGGAAGATGTTTGCTTAGACTGACTAGGTCTGACATCTCCATCAGCCAGGGTGTGTAGTGTGCGAAGGCCCTGCAACTACATGAGCGGTTGGGCCAGCCTCCCGGCGCTCCCAAGGTCTCTGCTTGCTGGCAAAGCAAATCCACTGCCTACATCAGTGTTGGCTCTAATCTGTTTGGAAATGGCAGTGGGTGGGGATATCAAAGGGGGGGTTCTAGGTAGAGTTTTCTGCTGCCTGGAATATTATTAACACTCAAGGAAGGAAGCTGCTGATGGGCTGGATAAGGAAAGGGCTTTCTTCTCAAGGAGCTTTAGAAAGGGGGTGAGGAGAGCTGAGAGTGTGGTGGGAGGGCTGGGATCTCTGCTACCTGCCATTGCCTGTGCAGTGCAGCCTGGCTCCTTCCTTGGGGCTCTGCTCTGAGGCAGTGGCTGGTGGTGGCAGGGTCCCTGTCCTGGGCTCGCTGCAGGGGCATGGCTGTTCCGTTGCTTTATGCAGGCTTTCATAGAGCCAGTTCCATCCCTGTCATTTCCCCACTAGTCAGGAAATGGGTTGCGCCTTTAGCAGGGGGCTAAAGCCCTCTTGCTGCATCAGTACTGTGCAGCCCCTCTTCTGAGTAGGCAACAGGCTAGAAGGGCTGCTGCTGCTGCTCCAGGGATCCTGTATTCCCAGCTGGTGCTTGCTTTTCTCCCTGCCAGGACTGCTTTATTGTGTTTTTGCAGTTATTAGTAACTCATCTCGTGTGCAGCACTGGCAGTGAATCAGGACTCAGGGAATCCAAAACATCTCACCCCACGAAAAGAGCAGCTCTTCCTTTGCTGCCTGCATGCAAAGGGAGAGGACCGCATGGAGGCCAGCGAGAGAGCTGTCAGGTTTGAATCCCCTGAGCAGCAGCTCAGAGCCAGCCCTTCCCCAAGCAGTGGTGAGCTGTGAACGCTGTGTCTGCAGTGCTGTGGGGTGGTGCGGTGGCAGCTTGGTGGGTATGTCACGCTGGCCTTGATCCAGTTGGCACAGGTAAACCAGCAGTGACATGGTGTAGCAACTTTAAGCACTCTCTTAACACTATTAAATACGTAGCTGAGATCTCCAGAGGGCTTGTACAACCTGAGGTGACGCTTGTGTCACTGTATCTTTACTGCAGTGTGCTATCTGTGCTAGCTCAATTACAGTTCTCACGGATAGGTCTGCGCTGTGCCTTAGTCCCTCATCTGACATTAGCACAGACCTGTCTCCAAACAGATGCTTCCGAGGACCTGCAGGCCATGCAAACATCAGATGTTGCTGTCTGCAGTTTGTGCCTCCTGTGCTGGCATTCATCTTTGATTTGCTGGCGTTGGCCAAACACACAAGGGAGGGGAACTACATCTCTTGTTAGTGAGATTTGATTTGCATTGCAGCACTGAGGCTTGCGCGTTTGGGGCTGTAACTGAGCCACCTTCTTCCCTTCTGCTCCCACTCCCTACCTTCCCAAAGTCCATGCTGTAGCTTGGGATCACCTTGGTTCCTCCTTCAGGTACTGAGGCATCAGGAGCTGCAAGGCGCTGCGCACACATGGTGGACAACCCTCCTGGGCTGGAACCGGTGTCCAGGGAGAAGGTCTCTGGTATGGATGCTACTGACTTCCCCTTTCCCTGTCTCCCTGCAGATGCCAGCAAGGAGCACCCTCAGCAGCAGGCAGGGGTGATCTGGAGAGTGACGGGCGGCCTGTTCAGTATCACCCGGGGAGCCGTGGGCGCCACGCTGGGAGGAGTTGCCTGGGTGGGCAGCAAGAGCCTGGAGCTCACCAAGACAGCCGTGACCAGCGTCCCCGCCGCTGGCGTCGGACTGGTGAAGGGCAGCGTCTCGGCGGTGACCGGCGGCGTCGGAGCGGTCGCCAGCAAAGTCCCTTTCACCGCAAAGAAGAAGGACAAGGCTGACTAATCCCCATCCGGCTCCCTGTGGGAAGATCGACCTGCCCATACTGCCCCCATACACAGCACCTCTTTGAGTTGGAACCAGCCGCTTCAGGGAGGGTCAAGCACCCCAGCAGACTCCGGCTGCAGCCTGCTCAGCGCCGCCTGCCTGGCTCAGAGCTCACAGAGCCACTGTCAATGCCTTTCACTCCCATCACCTACTGGGAACCATCTTTACTCCGAGGGCTTTAAAGGCGCCGTTGTCTCTGTCTTGCAGTTTCCTTCCTCCCTCCTTGTTCTTGTAAGCACAGAGGGGTGGGAGAGGGTGTCAGGCTCCATCTGCCTGGTGATGGGGGAAGTAACAGAGGAGGGGGAGGAACTGTGCCTGGCTTGAAGTGTGGGCTGGGTAGTCCCATTCAGCTTCAGCTGGGAGGACATCCTCTGAAACACCCCTTCCCTTGGCTCTGGGGGGTGTGGTTTTGGGATCTGCTTGGCAGAGAACCATAGAAGAAAGTTCCATTGACACAAAGGAGAGATACTGTGAAGAGGGGGAAACTTCCCTCCTGCCCTGCACCTCTTATCTTTTCTTTGCGGGGCCCATCTCGCAAGCTGAACCCAGTCACTTACTCCCTGGCTGAATTGCACCCTTCAGAGAAGGATCCCTCAGGCTCAGCAGAGCAGCTCCAGTGATCATGACTCACAGGAGTATGATATGTCCTAGACATCAACTTCTGCATAGATTTATTGGTGAGAGGCAGTAGGGTGAAAGCTGCTGTGTGTTCCCATTTAGGGAAGGAACTGACAGTGGCATCTGCCAGGCCTCTGTGATGTTGCAGCACAGGTAGTGATGCTCCACAGAGCTACCAACCGGGCCTTTGGGTTTGACCCTTGAAGTCCTTGCAGTATCTCTACCTGCAACAGGGGCATTTGGGCTCTAGGCCACACTCTCACTCCACAGACATTGCTAGGAACCATGAGCAAGCATGTTCCCAAACACCACCCAAATCCTGCTGCAGCGAGGGATGGGAGGCTGAGAGCGTTGCTCTCCCCATCACTCAACATCCCGGGAGCGGTGGCCTGGGTTTGAGAGGGCTGCACCATGTTGGAGGATGCTCCAGCAGCATCCAGCCTGCACAGGGCACCAGCAGCTCCTCCACACGCTGCTCCTGGGGCTCCAGCCTGGCTCCTCTGAATGACCATGTTGCACTAAATGCCCCACCAACACTCGTAGTGCTGCAGAAACCCAGACGCCTGCATCCCTCTGGGGGTCACAGCCATCCTCAGCCTGGCCTGTGATGCTCATCACACACACGTGCACACACACACACATTCACTCGCTCCAAGGTCCCCTGTAATTCTTGGGATGAGGAAAGCCACAGGCTCCACCATTAACTCCTCTCCTGGCTTTGGCAGGTGATGAGCCTAGGTGTTAGGTGTTGGATGCACAGGCGAGTGAAGTGCCGTATTTGATATATATGCATCTGTGTTAATGTGTGTGCCAGTCCACAGGCATCTCTTCAGCCAGGGAAACAAAACAGAGGAGTTTCCATTGTCATCTTAGGCACTTCCATACAGGTTTTCTATAGGGTCCTGGTCAAAATAGAAGGCATATTTTAGAGGATGTTTTCCCCTTGTTGCCCAAGAGTGTAGTTTATTGAAACCAAAGGAATGTGAAGAATCCCCTTGCCCCTGTCTGTGCAGTTTGTTTACTTTCTGCCCTCTCTTCTGGATATTGAAGCCAACTTCCTTGATTTTCATTTCCCGTTGGAGGTCATTGTGCTTCCTGGCTGCTCTCTTGTGCTTAGGACTCGGACATCAGGGAATATTTAAGTACGCTGCCCCCCCCCTCGCCATTTTTGCTGAGTGTTCTTGGGCTTGTGAAGCAGTTTTCATTCTGACCTTTATTAAACCCACATTTTGGGCCTGACGTAAGTCACTGTGTCCTGTGCTGGTGTTAGTTTCTCTCCATACCCTTTGCTGGGTAGTCTGTGCTGTTGGCAGTGGGAAGAAGTTGCTGATCTCCACAGTGTGTGACTTGATAGCGTGAGCGTGGTTTAACCGACATCTTTGTTTCTGAAGAGGAAACAGCATTTGCTCTGTGTGTGCGTTTCCTCGCTTTGTCTCTTTTGTTCTGGTGGAGGCCGGGTTGACCCAGACGTGTCGGGTTTGTCTCTGAAGGCAGCAGCCTCACAGAGAGATCAGGCCTTCATGTGTGCCTGCGCTTTGTGGGATGCTCCTGGCAGCGGGCAAGGCCAGAAGAAGTCTTGTCTGTGCTTCCTTTGTGTCGAGCGCCCTGCAGACCAGGAGCACGGTTTGCTGTGTTTGTGTCTCTGCTCACTGCTCCTCCTGAGCACATCTCATTTCTTATTCCAGATCACAGGCTGCTCCTGAAGCGAGCTCTAACCCCAGAGCTAAAAGCTGCTTGTGTGGAACTAGCTGTGCTGTCACCAACCCTCTTAGAAAGACAGTTCCTTACCAATTAGGACAGAAGACAAGTCTTCTTCCTAACTGCCTCTCCCAGGCCTTGGACACAGGATAGTATCTGAGGGGCTTTACTTCAACAGCCACCCCTGGGAGGGTGATGGGAAGCTTATAGAATCATAGAACCATAAAATGGTTTTGTTTGGAAGGGACCTTAAAGCTCATCCAGTTCCAACCCCCTGCCATGGGCAGGGACGCCTTCCACTAGAAGTGCTCCAAGCCCTGTCCAACCTGGCCTTGAACACTCCTGCTTTTGGATAACCAGTATCTCACACAGGCTCTTGCTGGGGAGGCAATACATCCTTCCCAAGCTGTTGTCTGCAGGCACTGTGAGTGCAGAGTGGTCATGGCAAATGGGATATAGGTGCATTAAGGAAGGCCATAGGGGTCCTGAGGGTTTCCCATCTTTTTGTATCAGCTCTTCTGTGCATCCTTGCAGTAGATGGAGTGCAGCTCTCCACTTGTCTGGAACTGAAGGCAGTTAGCATGAGGAGGATCACCAGTTTTCAGGTGAGAGTGAGATGAGGAGGGACTGGTGACAGGAGGAGGCGAGGAGTGGGAGAGCAAGAAAAGGGGGAGTGGAGGGAATTTGTTTCTTAGGACAGGATCTGCATCAGAGGATGAACACAGCGGAGTTTATCCTAGGGAGGAGTACAGAAAGGGAAGTGGGGTTTGGGGTGGGGGGTCTGCTCCATGCCCAGCTGGTGCCCCGCTTCCATAGTAGTGTTGATTGCTGGGGGTTTCCATTTGGATAGATCAGTGTGCCCAATGGATGGTCCAAGTGCCAGATCAGCTCCCTCCTCACCACCCCAGATCTCCCCCAGGCTTTTGTCATAATCATCCCGTGGTGGGGCTGGGTCTTCCCCATGGTGGAGGTGGGATGTGGCCCTACCCTTAGCCCTGTGCCCTGCCATGGCCGGATATTCCCCATGCCGGAGGATCATGCCCTGGATGAGAGGAGAGCCCACAGGCACATCCTCTCCTCCCTTCACTCATCTCATTATTGTTCACTTTCTTTTTAATCCCTCCCTTCGCTTTCTGTCCTGCCCCTGGATAGAGCTCTCCAAAGCTCTCACCCAGACCCTCGTTACACATCCTCACTCGTGCTGGCTGGGAGGGCAGAGCTGCATCTGTCCCCTGCAGCTCCCTTGGCTGGGAGAGAAGTACACGTCTTCCACCCCTTTCCATCCCCTTGCGTTGTGTGTGTGGAAAATCTTAACCCACCTCATTTCCTCTGGGTTCCCTCCTTGGCTCTCGTCCCTGTGGGTGGGTCATTCCTGTGTCTCCATTGCAAACCCATCCTTGTGAAAACAACAGCGTGAGTGGGAATGTGGAGATGGCTACAGAGCTGCTGGGACAGATGCCAGAGCCCAGCTCTGCTTCTCCGGGAGCCGAGGAGCCCTTTGGCAACCCAAATCCATCACTGCGGCCACGCAGTCCTGTGCACGGCGCTGGGCTCCGGAGAACACTCATGTTCTTTATCATTTCATCGTCTGTAATTGGTTTCCTACTGAATTTGTTTGCTTGGTTTGTTTTGCAGTGTGTTCCTGGGAATATTCTGCATCTCTGTATTTTAATTACAGTAAAATTTGAGGATAAAAACCTTGTCTACGCTGGCTCTTGTTTCCAGTGGCGGGGGGGAACGAGGAGAGGAAGCGCAGTGAAGGATGATGTTAGAGATTCCTTGGGAAATCAGATCTCCCCCCGAGGGTTCTACATGAGGCACTAAGCAAGACTGAACCTTCATCCCTGCTTAAACTAGGACATGGCTTTCAACCGGGATTCAAAAGCCATTTTGCTGCAGGCGTATTTCCGGATTGGAATGGTAAGAGCAGTTTGGATAAGACTTCTGAACTCTGTTTCTTGTGTTGGTTTAAAGACCAGTGCGTGACAGGACTGGGGACAGCTGATGTAGGAGCTGGGGACAGCTGATGTAGTGGGATGACAGCCAAAGATGGGCAATTCCACCTCTACATCCTCTGTTCCCTCTTGCAGAGCCACTTTTCCCAGCTGAAGAAGCGAGGAAAAGCTCCTTTCCCCCGCAGCAGCCTGCCCTTCCTGCAGGGGAAGGATGTCAAACCCTCCCCAGAGCCGCAGGGGAGCAGCCAGACCCTCTGCATTGGCTCAGTGCTTGGTGTGTAGAAGGCACAGCCCCAGACAGGGTGTCCCTTTGCCTGGGTGGGGGCCAGGAGCCGACAGCGCAGCATTTGTGAAGTGCTGACGAAAGGATTAATTTAGTAACTAATAACGGGGCAATCAAGCCGTTATTTGGTTGCTGTTTCGCTGCCAGCTGCTTGGTAAGAGCTCTTGAGGCTGGCTGCAGTCACTGCTGCTGCCTGCCCTACTCATCCTCATTCCCAGACACAGCCAGGGGCTTGGGGGACGCAGATGGGGAAGTGCCCATCCTGCAGCACATCCCTGCTGTCACCCTGTTCCTCCTCACAGGGATGGAGCTGCCCGTGTCACCTTGCAGACAGCCGGGATGAATTACAGATGCTCCAGCTGCCAGCCCTGAGGAGAGGCCTCGGATACATCACCCCTGCTCACCTCTTCTGCAGCCCAGCTGGAGCACATTGCTATGTTAAGCCAGGCTGAAAAACACCACTAACAACCTGCCCCTCCAGAGGTCTTTAAAGGGGGAAAAGGATGCTGGAAAATCACCTGAGCTGCCTCAAGCAGACAGGGTGCCACCAACACCCAGCCTCACCATCTCTCATGTAAGAGCTCAGGCTGTAAGCTGGTGGGCAGCAGACCTCAGGAGAGGCCTCTGGAGAGGAGACCTGCCCAGGTAGGGGGGCTGTGGGTGGCTCAAACAGGGTCCAGTGCTGGGAATGCACAGATGTGTGCAGATGTGACCAGCCACGGCTGCATCCCTCCATGGGTCCCTGCCTGTCTCCAGGAGGAACAGAGCCAGGAGACTGCTGGGGTGTTGCTGTTCTCTGTCCCCTGGGGACTGGCACTGGTGGCTCCCCATCTGCTCGTGGGCTGGGCTGTTGGGAGGACTCTGTCCCAGCTGGATCAGAAGAGCTGCTGAGCTATTCCAGCAGGCAGGAATCAAACAGACCACATCAGTAAATAACCACAGGGTCTCACTTTCAACTTAACTACTTGCACGTCGATGCACTTGGGATGCAGGCATGCACGTGCCCAAGGAGGTGATGGAAGCTGGGGGCTATGGTGTGCTCTCCTCGCCCAGCCTCACAGCAGCTGGGCACACCAGGAGATGCTGCTCTTTGCCTGTTGGTGCATCCACCCCAGTTTAGTCACTTTCAGTTGAAGTTCACCCCCAGGGTCAGTTTTATTGCACTTTTTATTTACAGAAAACACAGAAATAAAGCATTAAACGTGTTGGGCTTTGACCAAACCACCCAATCACTTCGGGTTTGCCCTTTGTTTGTTTTCCTTTTGTGATTTTTTTTGGCACAAAGAACTATCACAGGTGTTACCAAACAACCATGTACGAGCAGCTGACCCACTGCCCAGCCCAGTAACAGGACCTAAACAGACATTCTCGCACCGAGATCAAAACCAAGGGGGTTGTTGCACGTTCAGCTTCCAGTCTAACCTGCTCATTGTGGGGCAAGGGGAGTTATTCTGGAGGGGATGACACCATTCATAAATTATAGTTATATTTACCTCTTACATTGTAAAAGTAAACAGTGCAAAAGTACAGTACCCCAGGTACCCTTCGGTTTGGAAAGCTTGAAGGTTGCTTTATACGCTTTGTGTGTTTTGTAAACATTAGAACCCATCCACAGTTCTATCGCTCTTGCTTGGAGAGACCCGACTCCTCTTGCGTCCCAAACGTATTACTGAGGGGCAGCAATCGCTTCCCCCGGACTCAGCTGCTGAGATTCCTGCTCGAGGTTTAGTGCAAATTTTGGAGAGGGGAAAAGAGAGAAAGAGGGGAAAGGAGGGGGGACCGAAACGAACCAAAATAAGGCAACAGTTAGAAAGAGTCCGTATCAAAACCAGGCCCCCCCCAACCCCGGGGCTGCCTTAGGAGAAGGGCAGGAAGTCTCTCTCCTCCACCAGGCTGATGGAGAGGTTCCTGAGCTCCTCCTCGGAGGCGGCGGTTCTGTAGCCGAGCTGCGCCAGCACGTGCTGGCAGGCGTGCTGCGTGAACGCCACGATCTCGTAGGACAGCCGGAACCGCCACTTCTCCGCCGTCGCCGCCGAGTTGCGCACGGTCCCGTACTTGTGTTTGGAGGAGGACCTGTCCCCTCGGGTGTTGTTCTGTATCCAGCGCTCCACGTTGCTGTCCATAGGGATGCCCAGGAAATCGTAGATCTCCTCGGTCTTTTTCATAGGGTTCCTAGCCAGGTCTTCGTACCGCACCAGCATGTACTTGCCCTTGAGCCACGGTGGCCGGTTGAGGCCGGTGGACACGGAGTTCCAGAAGTCCTCGCACACCGTGGTGAGCTGCGTCACGTCCAGGTTGTACGGCTTCCTGCCGGTGCCGTCCCAGATCCTCCACAGCCGGTACGTGTCCCGGAAGGTCTCGCTCCGGGATGCCAGGATGCCGCGGGGATCCCTCACCAACTGGATAACCTTCAGGTTGAGCCGCGGGTCCTCCACCAGCGCCCGGAGATCGCTGACCTCGGGCACCCGCACGGTTTTGATGGCCACGTGCCCGTGCTCTCTGCAGGACTCGGTGGCCAGCGTCAGGTTCAAGGTCCCGCACTTCTTCACGCAGTCTCCTTCCTCGAGGTGGAGATCGATGGCACCCAGGGACTCGCAGACGGGCGGCGAGCACAGGGCCTTGCTGGCCCCCCTGCGGAAGAGGCGGTCGGTGGTGTGGTTGACGGGCTGGGGTTTGATGTAGTTCTCCAAGAAGTAGAGGTCGCAGTCGTACAAGCTCCTCAGCAGGTCTCGGCTGGCCCCCAGCATCACCCGCCGGTCCGTCGTGCTCTTGCTCTGGGTCAGCTTTGGGATCAGGGTGTACTGGACGTGGTAGAGGGGCTCGAATAAATAGAAGACATCGAAGTGCTGGTTAAAGAGCTGCCCAACGAAGGAGGAGCCGCTGCGGGTGGTGGCGAGGATGAGGACGTGCGTCTTCCTGGACAGGTTATAGGAGAAAGTGGGGCTCTCGTCACACAGCCGCTCGGCTGCATCAGTGTCCTGGCTCAGGCTGCAGTTCACGGGGTTGGGGATGGGGCAGCTGTGGAAGGACTTGGCCGTGAAGGTCCGGATTGCCGTGTATTGGATCGCAATGGATGCCAAGGCTAGTAGGAGGACAGCCTTCCAGGAACATTGCATGGCTGGTCACCTTCATGGAGCTTCTTCACAGGTCGTTTCGGTGTCTGCAACCCAACAGAGAAGTCATGGGTTCAGCAAGGAATGCCAAGGAGGACCCAAGTACCCTACTGGTGGGGATATCAACAAACAAACCCTCCTCTCAATGCATGTACATCACCCATCACCAACCCTGTGGCACAAGCAGGCAGATGTTAGAGCCTGGTGGCCACACAGTCTATGTGCCTCCGTCCAGCTGCAAACCCTCCTCCCCAGCTGCCTTGTGAGTCACTTGTCACCCCTTCAGCCAGTGCCTTCAATAACCAGTGCAGGAGCCGTGGCAAGGAAAGGGCAGGGGATTGTGCCAAGCACTGTCTGGAGAGGCTTGTCTCCATCCAGAAAGTCCAGCTGGCAGGACAAGGCATGGCCCTTCCATGGCAAACAACCTCCTGTTTCGGGAAGGGCTGATGGCTCTCCTAGAGCTGCAAACCTCTTTGCTTAAGGTCCACCAGCTAGGCCAGCTCAATCTGCCAGCCTCTGGGGATGAGGAGCACACAGAGCTGTGTCCTACCGGCCAGCCCAGTGTGCCTCCAGCACTGTGGTACTGGTCAAATCCTGCTCAGCTCTGGGATTCAGGCACCCTCTATTCTGAGCATCAGAGAGGGGAAAGCAATACTGCAAAGGAGGAAGCACAAGAAACCGCATCCCTGCATCCTCAACTGGCAACAGTGCAGCTGCAGGAGACCTTGGCACTGGAGATGGGCGCAGGGAAGAGCAGGGCTGTAGCTGCACAGCCCAACTCAGTGGTGCTAACTCAGCCTTGCTGCTGCCCATGTGTGGGCAAGGGTGGGTGAAGCTGAGCATGATGCTTGGATGGGGTGCTCAGGGGTGGCTCAGTGAGGAGCACCCACCATGCCTGGGGAGCTGCAGCATTGCTGTG
>JANHGB010002939.1:10801-27165 GCA_026283785.1 Coracopsis vasa | reverse complement strand
TCAACCAACACCCCCAAGTCCTTCTCCACAGGGCTGCTCTGAATCTCTTCTCTGTCCAATGTGCAGCTGTGCCTGGGATTGCCCTGACTGAGGGGCATGGCACTTCTCCCTGTAAACTCCTCTATCACTTGCAAGATCTTCCACATAATCAAGGAACTTCCTGGATTGCTTGTGTCAGGCTGCACCATCCCTTCAACAGATATCAGGGTGATTGAATTCCCCCATGAAGACAAAGGCATAATGTGATGGGCTGGAATATGCTGTACCACAGATTTAATACAATGAGACATCTGGATGACTTTCATGTTCTTTTATGTTAGCTTAGTACTTCCCTTACATAAGGTCTTGAAAATGAAAGACAAAAGAGCCAAAGGTTGGATTCCGTTTGCAATGATTATTCACCCTCATTTTTTTTACCTCTAAAATGAGTTTAACCAGTTGACTGCTACTAGCAGTACTGGTGCATTCTGGTTCTGCATTGTGTGTTCCACCATGGGTAAGGAGAGATTGTCTGTCAGCACGGTGCTGTACTCTATGCATCTCATTTGATCAGAGTATGACAGAATGTGCTTAAGGAAAACAGATGTCCAGACAAGGCAGCAGACTTTCTATAAACTTTTCAGTTTGGTATTATTCTGAAAATGAATCTAGATCATAAGATGTTAACTGGTGACATCAATAGTATGATAGATTCCTTAGAGTTGTTTGTCAAGTGTATTAGTGTTTAATAATAGATTTCTCCCTTTGAAGCATGCATATTTTCTTTGATAAAGGTCCTAGCTGTAGTCAGAAGCAGAGGAAGATCATTTGCAAGCATTCAGAATATCTGCAAACCCACTTTTCCCAGTATGCTGTAGCTCCTATCTAATCTGCAAATGTATAGTTCTTTTCCATGGAAACAAATGTATCCTGATACGGAGTTGGTATGTGGCTAGAGCAAACTGCAGAGAATCTGAAAACAAGCTTCAATCTGATAATGCAGATAAGGCTCCAATAATACAGGTGTCACCTGATGTGTTCCCACAATGGATATCAGGGAGGATAAACTATATTATTTTTGGTGTATACTACCTGTTACATCTCCTAAAGCACTTTGTGAAGATACAGCAAAAGTTCTTGAAGGAAAATGATGATTTCTTAGAGAACTAAGAGATTTAAACAATCTTAACCTACAAAGAACAGTATCTCATTAAGCCTTTAAGGGTAACAGCCAAGAGACATGAAATAGTTTCAGGGATTATTTTTTTCTATTATTGATTTTTTTTCCAGGACTTTTCAGAACTGTCTGTTCACATGGTTATCAGGAAAAGAACTCTTTGGTGCCATGCTCCAAATAGTCAAAGAACTACTGTTAAGTTTTATGAGTTCTTTGACTTATTATTTGGGGTGATTCAGTATTATAATTTGATATTGATATGATCTGAGTAATTTCAAGGGTTTCTATCTTATTCTTTAACATAAGGGACAATGCTGGTCTTGTAAATGAGCCAGAGAATGGTTTGACAATTGATTTTTAGTTTTATTTATGTGTGGATCAGGAGATATCTATCTGGGTGTATCTCTGGAGAATTAAAGTAGCACTACACATTCTTTCTTTGGAGAACAAATTTTAATTTTGGAAGGCTACATTATTTTGTGCATGCTTTAAAGCTTTTGATCAACACCTAAAGACCTATAATACACAAAAAGATAGGTTAACTAATCCAGTGATTCCATTTAGGTGTATTTCCTATGAAAGCTGTGAAGAATTTATATCAGAATTCTATATGCTGGGTTATTTTTATACTGTAGGAAATTTCTTTTATTGTTAATTTATTTGGTGGGGGTTTTGTTTGTTTGTGGGGTTTGGGTCTTCTTTTTGCTGAGGAGAAGCGTTACAGCAAATTAGGGATTTCAAATTGTAATTGCTTTCTACCACCACATACATGTGTGCAGTTATTTCTGGGAAAGGGTATCTATTTCTACATTTCCAATCTTAACAGAATTATACAACAGTCTTAACAGAATGATACAATCTTGGTTTTGTAAGTTTGTCAACAGGGAACATAATGATCTGCCACGAGATGGAGTATTCACTCTGGATTTCAAATCCTCATACACTCTTCGGTAACTAGAGACACAGCTTATGGTCCTGAAATGCTAGAATGAAAGTGACAAGACACAATTTAAATTGCTTTTTTCTATGTTCGACTACTTAGATAATATACGAGACTAGGAATTGAAGTCAGCCACATATGATATTGCTTTTTCTTAGAATTATTTGTTTATTTAATTTATGTAGTTTTAAGCAAAAATGGATAGCTGAAAATGTCTTTATTAATTTATTATAATTATAATGCAGAGCAGAGCACTTTCTTAGTAACAGCAATTACATACTTGAGGCTTTAGCACAGCTCATGTTGTCAGCTTTGGTGACTGCATAGGCTCCATAGGAGAAGTTAGCAGGAAGAGTGGCTTCTCAAACTTACTGTTCTTAGCAAACCCCTTCCAGTTCCCATGCTTTCCTAGATTGTACTGTTAGCCCAGAGGATGCCATGGCTTTCGGTGCATTTCTTATTTGCAAAATAAATGTGCTGGCTTTGCAAAGCATCTTCTTGAAGCCTGATATTGCCTGGCTGTCTCATTGGATGTATGTGCCAGTCTGCTGAGCTGCATCCTGCAACACTGGTCTGCTTCCCCACTACCGTTAGCAGTAAAGAAAAAACATAATACTCAGGATCCAGTAAGACAGACTTCATCTATCTCAAGATGTACTTCAACTAAGAATTGGAACAGACATGAAGAAGAGACAGAGCATACAGAGCTGTCTGGGGCTCCACAGGTTACAGCTGAAGCTCCCTATATCTGTAGATCCTTGGCTCTTTGAAGCTTTTTTCTTCTGCTTTGCTGCTCCCAGTGTCTGAGTGCAAAAGAGTAAGTCAGAAACCACACAACAGAAACTGATACAGATTTACAATTTTCTATTCAGACAGGAATTTCCGTATGAGAAGAAAGTGCACAGGCCATAAATACCTGATATGATTGACATTCATTTGCAATCATTTAGCTAGTAATTCAGTCAATTTCAGTGGGTGTTCTGACATAAATTACCTGAGTTTTTCTAAATAGACTACTAGGTGCCAAAAATTCAGCACCTCCCTTTCTCACTAAAAATCGTGCACTATAGTTTTTGAGTGCAATGGTTGGAAGCTCTGCTGTTTACCGTATATTAGTCTTGATGGGAATAAGGCTTTTACAGAGATCCCCTTTCCCTTCCACTGCCATTGATTGAAAATTAATGGGAGTCTTGCTAGGAATTACTCATGTTCACAAAGCTTTTTCTGCCACAAATAGTAGAAACTTTTCCTAGGTGAAGTTGAGCCCTGTAGTGAGATTTGTATAATCCTTCTCTAAGGACAAGTGCAAAGCTACATTTTAAACCTAATTTTTGTAAGAGTGCATTGACTGAAGTGGATTAAGTAATGGTAAAGGGAGTCACAGAGAAAAGGTCTCCCTGGTATGGCATTCTAGTAGCCCCATTCAGATCAGCTCTTCATTACACAAGTGGAGTTTTTGTGCACTTGTGTTACTTCATATGGATCTACAACTTTTGTTTCCATTACATGTATGACATGGATTTTTTTTGTTTTGTTTGTGTTCTTGTTTTAGTATGTGTTTGCCTTTGCTGCCACTCTTATTGCAGTTGTTGGAAAACAACTGTACTCAAGGCTGCAGTAGTTTGGACTCTGATTTATATACTACGAAGTTTTGACATGGAAGACATAGAAATTCTATACATTAGTCATCCAGCTTGTTTGGGTGTGTTTTCCATAATAATTCATAAACATTTCAGGTTTGTGGTCCAAATGCCTGAGATGTCTCTCAGATTATAATATGTGCCATTTTATAAAATCCAGTTGTGATTTCTACATAGCCTGTCCATGAGAAACACACAGTTCAACATTCCATGTAAAGATGGAAGCAGCAGCTGTGGTTATTTTATTTTCTTTGCATTTTTCAGCAGCAGAGATCCAAATCTTTCAAAAGAGCTGTTAGTTTAACACTACATTACTAAGAGCTTTCCACTCCATGTAATTTCAATTTCTAAAGTTCTGAGTGAGACTTAGTGCAATAATTAAAAAGACATCATTTGCAATTATGAAGAAGCTGATAAAACTAGCACAATAACATTAGCTTTATGAAACTTTCACACTTTTTAAAAATGCGTCATCACATTGTGCTGCTTTACACGCTCTAGTGTTTTCTAGACTCTAGAGAGGAAAAGTCAGGCAATTCCACCTCTGTAGCATAGGCATGTTGTTTTCCCATCACTCTCTTTCCTCTGTGGTTAATAGCTTGCTGCAGAAGTTAGCAGTTTTCTTTGGCTAGGGTTATGCTGTATGTAATTTTTATTTTTCATCTCAATAGCCACAACCTGACCCCTGAATCTTTTCTTTTTTTATGTTTTTTTTTTTTTTTTTCCCTGATGTCTAGAAGAAGCCACAGAAACTGATGGAAAATGGTTTCAACTTTGTGCTGCAATATTCAGTGGTGTTAGGATTTGATCCCTTCAGTTGCACAAGGGAGTGGCACCTTTCCAAGGAACTGGACACAATCTGGATGTCTCTCAAAGACTCGGGACACGTGGGACTCCTGCTAATTTCAATCAAATCTCTAGCTAGTCATTGCCTTTTAATAATTGTTTGATGATTGTGCTTTTGCAAGCTGAATTCAGGCTGTCATATAAATCCGATATAAACTGCTTTTGTCTTCTTTTGTTTTCCCGGGAAAGATATAATAAAAATGGTCTAATATAAAGTGGTAGGAAGTAAAATTTCACATATTTCTTTGTCCTGCAAATTGCTAATTTAAGTTGAGGTATAGCACCAGCAGGAAAAATGAACATGTAATAGAGCACTATAATTGCTGCATAAGAAGCTCTGAATCCTTTAGTTCCTCAAGTGGCATATATGATTTCTTTCTGCAGTGTGTATGATTGCTTCTGATATCTGGAGGAAGGATACTTTTGATAAAAATACATTTTAAAAAATATTTTTAAAGAATTTTCATCCATGATATATAAAATGTAAATGCGTGATAATCCCAAATTTTCTTTGTGATATTAGGTTATTATTTACATACTATATTATATATAATATATCATATATTATGACTTGCAAGAGGAACAAAAGTATTTGGAAATGTGATCCTCCCATTTACAACTAGTAAGAATTGTCTCCTGCAACACCTACTCTGCTTGCAGCCCATACTGGAAAGAAAGATTATAAAATGCATACGTAGGGGTACACTGCACACTGATATGTGGTGTGTGTGATGTGCTAGCAACCTTCTATAGCTTCTCTTGAAAAATTACATAGTCACTGTCAGGCTATAAAACAAACCAGTTTGACTGATCATGTAAACTGTAAGGGGTATGTAGTTAGAAATGTGCACAGTTGCTTCTGTCTGTAAATACAGCTACAAAAAAAATTAGGTAAAGTATTCAGCTACAGCAAACTGGTTTGTTTCAGTTGGAATTTCGGGGACGATGCCATTTAAGCACCAGATGTAGTTGAAGCACACTAAGTCTAGACACTATTGTTATTTCTGCAGTGGAAAGGGATTTTCAAGCAAAGAATTAGAAACAATGCACTAAGTCAAGTGGAAATTTTTATTATAACTCTGCATGCTTCTGAATGCTGATATCTTCTTATTCAAAGAATTACTATTCCCAAACCTTTTTGTGTCAGGGTGATAGAGGGCTACTTGATTGGTTGCTTAGCGTCTAATCTTGGGAACTGTAAATAAAGTCTTGTTAAAAACAGAACAAATCTATCTTAGAGCCTATGAAAAACAACCTAGGAAAATGTTCTTTCTTATTTCAGTGTCTCTGTCTGTTTTGCACATTGCTGTTTTTCTTTATTAACCTGTCTCAAACAAAGGTTTTATTTAGATAAGCAACATGTACCTGTCAAAGAGCAATCAAGAACATTTTCCTTTTTATTCAGTGAGTACTTCCTTGTCTATGGAAAAAAAAAAAAAAAGAAAAGAAAAATCTGTACTCTGCACTCTCTATGCTGCTCTCCTGATAAATTTGCAGGAAGTTCTGTAGCTTGCTTTGATTTTTTTATTTATGCATTTTTCTCCTCTGCTTGTAGAGCCATGATGCCATCCTTTTTTCGTCTCTGACAGTCCTGACAGTTGCTGCAAATTTCAGAATTTTTCAGCCTTCAAAGACAAATATTGAACTTCAGTGAAAAAACGTGGTTTCATGTATCCGTGTGGAATTTACTCTGATACACGATTGAGTATTTAATGCTACTTGCTAGAAACACTTTTAAAATGGGTTTTGTAAAAAAAAAAAACAACCCACCATACAAACTAAAAACCCAGACAGCCATCTTTAAAACAGGTTGATCATTTGTAGTCTGCAAAGAAGGTGGTTGGTGTATTCATAGAACTGTCAGACTCACTGGCAGTACTATGCTGGGGAAACAATAGCCTGAAAGTAAACACACTTCCACACTTTTTTAACTTAGCATGGCTTCATGCTATGAAAAATGAAAAATGAAAATATCATCATCTCTTGCAACAGCTTTACTTTCATTTTTGTTCACTTGTCATGCAAACAGAAAGCTGTTCATGAAAGTGCTGCTATCAGTAGAGGTGAGCAGATGTAGTTTGATTTGTGCAGCCTTTATTAGTGGAAAAGCCAGCACAGAGAATTTTATATTATTGGTGACCAGAACATTTTTGTTAAAAACTCCTCAAACATGAAACAGAAAAATGGAAATTCAAGCAAGATGGGTTCCCACATAGGCACTTGTACTGTTCTTTCTCAAAGAAACAGTCAAGCCTTGGAATTTTTGTCACAGTTAAATCTGCAGTCACTTTTTCTCCATTATCCCTTTGGTAACCAGATCGAACAAGATAGAACATAGTTTTCAGAGGAGCAGTGGTTTTAATTTTCTTTGTTACCTCTCTCCTGTAAGTCTCCATTTTCCCAGTATTGTGGTTTCTACTTTTTAGGCCTGTTTTGTTTCTTATCATGCCATTTATGCATCTTGTTTTGATTTTAACAGCCTGGGAGCTGTTATTGTTTGTAATTTTTATCTTTGGTCCTTGGTTGCTAACTACCTTACTTTTAGTTTCATTACCTGATGAATAGTTAAAATTTGTCTGAATTCTCACTCCTCCCCGCCTCCTTAATTAGGCAGATGAAAAATCTGCTAATTGCTTCTCCATGGCACTTTTTCTTGACAGAGCATATTTTGCTGTGTCAGGCACACCTGCATGAAGGAGATGTTATACTTGAATTGTATTCAGTTCAAGCACTTTGGTTTTCAAGATTCATTTGAAGATACTTTTCTTCCAATATCCATTTAGCTGAGTTTGAAACTCCGTTACTTCAAGAGAAACTAACTCAAAATTTCCAGCCTTTTCTGGTCATTGGTATGAAGACATAAACCAGCTGAGGTTTTCTCTGAGCTAGACTCAGCATAACTTACTGAGAATTAATGACGTTTTATCTGCAAAAAATATCTGACAGCTGCAGAGTGGAAAATCAGTGCACTGTGTACAGAAGATAGCTATTAAGATGCCGCTAAAATTGGATATTTCAGTAACTGTTGCAAAATGAAAGTTTCATTGAACAACAAGATAACCTAGCAAAGGCCATTGTCTAGGTGTGCAGCTTGATACGATACAGGGATAATTGGACTCACTAGTACTTGAATAAGGAACCATAATAGACTTCATTCAGAAAGATTATAATTAAAAGTACTATACAAATCTCAGTGTATTCATTTTTTGTAATGTGTGATCAAAGTGCAGACGCCTACTGTTGAAATCACCTCTAGTAATGAGCCTGGGCTAATATGGGAACTACAGAAATCTTTCAAAGTATTAACAAAGAAAAATTTGATGCAATCTTAATATGGTGCAATCATCATGCACATAGCAAAAGTACTCCCGAGTGTCTGAATTCTTCCTGTGGAAGACAATTTAATTTGTGCTTTCCATAGTGTTAATATAAGATGTTCCAAGAACTTCATAGTAAACAGCAGAGAAGGTGTCAAATGTAGCCTGAACAGCTTCCTTGAATTTTCCCTCTTTCATTCTCGGTTTCTTTGGCTTTCAGTTTGAGGTGGCTACCTTACTCCTGAGCAAAATGTGAAATAACTCCATTCTCTAATTATTCCTTCCAAATGTTTTTCTCTTTGGGGAAAATCATACCCCTACCAATACAACACCTCAAAGTTGATTAGATGACCTAATATTCCAACTTTCCTTTGCCTTTTTTTTTTTTCATAATTTGCTTCTCTTTCTTTTAGGGACTTTCTTAGGCCCATTGACTCCCTTAGGTTAAGTGGCACCAGACTCATAGCTCTAACTTCAATCTGAAACTGCCACTTTGTAATTCCACAGTGCAGAGCACATACCTCTGTCTTTCAACTGAGGATGATGAATCTCACGAATTGTGTGGTTCAATCGTTAATGTTTGGAAGACATGCAGACTTCTCTTCTGGATTGTTAAATAATATTACTGAGCTTGCGGTTTCAATTTTACTAGATCATTTTGTTCAGCATTGCTATCTAATTTACTTTCCCACTTTGGTCTAGGTAACTGTTTTGGCAGATAGTCTCCCCTATCCAATTTTGAATGCTTTTTTTGACATGGAAAGTGATGGGGTCACTGTACTGCAGATATCTGCATTCAGTGGCTCTTCGACAGGTTTTCAGCTGGGTTATTACTTGTCTTGTGTGTAAGATTAGTGCTACAGATGGGGGAAAAAATCTACAATCTGATACATCTGCTGGCCTTAAAGTACGAGCTGGTCTCAGCAGCACTTCCACTTTAGCACTGGTAGGTGTTAACCACAGAAACAGGTCCAGTAGGACTTCAAAAATGTCTATTGAGGTGAGGGGACAGCAGCTAAGTGCAAACTAGGAAACAGTAAGTTTCATTCTGTACAGGTTGCTATAGATCACACAGCACTATGTGGAAGAAGGATGAAGGAATGCTGAGTGATTATACTTTAGAAGGGAAAATAATCTGGTACTTCTCATTAACAAGTAACTCTATGGAACTGCATCATGAAATCTGCCTGCCCTTCTTAACATTATTTTGTGTACATTTGTGTGCATGTGAATAAAATCAGTGTGAATGTACGGTTTTGCCTCTGTGGTTATAACTCTGTTTATGTGAGTTCCTGCTATTTTAGTTATGTCCTCAAGGGCAAAAAGCGGGTGATTCTATTTCTGACTTGTTTGGAATACTTTTTTTTGATCAGCTTTCTCATCAGTACAGAAAGAATTATTTACATGGTTAAAAACAGAGCAGGGTATTCTAGTGATATGTAGAATTTCTATTTATTATTTGTAAACCCCGTGTTTATCAGTAGCCTTTCTCATAGAGAGTTCTTTTGTAGCATACTATAACTGATGGTAGCATACACTCTATATTACCCTACTGTGGCCTTTTTCTAATCCACGTTGTGTTTTGCTTAACTGCATTTTCTCATTAATATTCCAAACTTTTAAGACCATTAGCAGCAGGAGTAGGCAACTCCACTAATACCAGTATGTTGGAATTTGTGAGAAAGTAATTTGTTCAAAATTACTTGTAAATGCCAAAAATGACAGTCTCCTTGAACTTATAAGTGCTTAGTTGGAGTTAATGTCTTTACCAAAATCCCCAAATCATCTGTGAAGTCTCCTTAGCAATTGTATTTAAACCACTCTTTACAAAGAAGCCTATGATGTCCTCACCACCTTAATGACTTTAAAAAGCCCAAGTCAAGCACACATGCATGAAACATCAGATTATCTGAAATTCATTAATATGAACAACTCATAGTGTGAGCCTTCTACCACTCAGTTGTTTCATCACCTGTCACTGCAATAACTTCCAGTAAATGTGCTTTAAAGTTTTGATTTTTCTTCTATTTTTTAATATATTTATTCAGTTGAATAAATTTACTCATATACCTGCAGATAAAGGACTTCCATTTATTAACCAGTGGCATAGGCCCAAAATGAGGTTTTACTGTATCAGAATCTCCCTGATAATCAAGGTTTTGAATAAAGGGTATTCATCCAAATGTCTCTTTGATGTTAATTTAGCAAAACAAATTTCTGTTAGGAATTTGACTAAAGAGATGTCTTTCAGTCTAGTTTATTCATCTCCAGTAATCATGATAAGGTAGATAAAAATATTTAACCCCAAAGCTCCCCTGCTTGCGTTGTAAAGCTACATACAGACAAGGGCTCTTTCCTATATCCATTGGAAAACCAGTGAAGCTGCCTTATGAATATAATTTATATGAAGTTGAATTTTTGTTCAGTTGATCTTTCAAGGTACTAAGAACTTCTCTACAAGCAGGCCTGGAAGTATTGAACCTGATACAAACTGCTGTCCTGGAGAAAAGGCATCTGGCATGTGACATTCTGGCTTTCATGGCTTTTGATGCCCGTATTACACAGCAGTAACCTGACATCTTTCTAGTAATCCCACTGTCTATATAATTTTTAATGGGCTGCAATAGTATAAGCCATTTTTCTTTCTGGATTAGTGCAGAAACTTTGCTGTGGATTTATTTAAGATAGAATTTTGGAATAACTGCTGAGATGAGGAAAAGGAAATAGAGATAAAATTGCTTGGGGGAAATTAAGTTAATATTTTTAACATTAACACAGATGTTTATCCAGTGGGTACTTTTTATTGCATTTGTTTTAAAGTTTTATATTTGCCTTCCATGCTGTATTAACCTATTATAGTCCCTCCTTTATTTTTTTATGTATGGGACTGGTTACGTTTTCAGTGTTTTCTTGTTTGATATTAAGTGCACCAGAAAGCTACTTATCTCTGGAAGGAATTACTTTTCAGTAAGAAAATATAATTATTTCTGAGAACTGTAAAGGAAGGAAATTGCATGATAGAAAGTGGCAAGAAAATAAAGATCACTATGAAAGTGATGAACAGAAATTGCTTGGCTCTTAATCTGTTATAAATTAGTACTTTTCTCAAAGTTCATAGAGCTATGCCAACTATGCAACCACAAATTTAGCAGATCAGCAGGCCAAAATTTAATAGGTATTTAATGAAAACATAAATTATTTGGTAGCATCTTGTTTCAAAGACAAATTTTATTTCAAAAAGAAGATGTTTGTTTATGTGAAACTGTTGCATTGTGAAGAAAAACAGTGGTTTTCTGCATGAGATAGACACACTCTCTTAATCCAATCATTATTCAGGTTTTTTTCTTTCCTTTTTCTTTTTTTCTTTTAATTAAATCAGTGTATAAGTTATGATTCCCCCCTGAAGAAATGCCAGTTAGCTCATTGCTATGGAAACACAAAAAAGGGTTTGTTTGTCTTAACTAATGGAATAATTTAAAAATTAATTTATTTTAATTTAATTTAAATTAAAGAATTTAATTAAAGAATTTAATTTAATTAAAGAAAACTAAAAGGATGATTTCCTATTAATTTAAGGAATAGACATACAAGTTAGCCTGTCATGTGTCAACTTGACCATGATAATTGCTCATTTATGCACTCTTCAGACATGACAAGTCATGAGTTAAGTCTACTTAAGTCACAGTTAAACAAGATTAAAGTAAGTGTCACTGCTTCCTTTTGCTATCGGCTTGGAGCAGACTGTCACAGCCTAGTTTTTGACTAGTGACTTGTTTAACAATGTTAACTTGACCAGGTGTCTGAATCTTTGGTATTCTGAGGCATAGTTTAAATTGAACTTAGATACTCTTTGTGTACACTCAAACTAAAATAGATAATAGCATTTGTACTGCTTTAACCTAATGGGAGCTTAAATCAAATTAAAGCTCTATAAAAAAAACTAGTTTGGCCACGCAGAACAAGAGTAAGCTCAATCCTCTGCTATGTGGAATACTCCCAATTCTAGTAAAACATAATTTGAAGGGGAAATGCTGCACATACCTCAGGCTTCAGAAGAGACGACTGGACCCCCATGAGCTTAATGGATCCTAAAATGATTTAGCAAACCAATTCTTAAACTGGAGCCTCCATAATACAGTTGAAAACCGCCATTTGATTATCAAAACAGGAACTGAAAATCACTGAGGAAGACACTGGGACTTCCATTAAGAATTGTTTTCTTTATTTACATGCTAATGTATTCTGAGTGTTCTGAGTGTCCCTCTAAGAACTGAGCTTTAATATAGATTTTGAATACTTTTTAGTATGTAGTGATATATTGGAAAAAAGTTAAATACTTGCAGCTTGTCCATTTTTAGCAGCTACATTAGTGTTACAATCTGTTGTGTCACCTCAAAATTTACTAGGGTCTCAACATTGGACTAATTCTGAGCTACAAGAACTATAACTAGAAGGAGTCTGCACTTGCAGTGAAGAAGGGATTCAGAATGGCTGTGCCAAGGGTGGTGATTCAGACCTGCCTATTTGCCTCACTGCATACTCTAAAGACACAGGCATGCCTAAGAAGATATATCTAAAACCAGTTAATTTACCTCATTCTCATTTTCAGCGACTGACTAGATTTTTCATTATGTTTAATCGAATGAAGAAGAGCTAGGTAATTTATTGTGTAATTAATATAGCCTTCTTTTTAATATTGATGAGGTTTTTATTTGGACAATTCAATCACTGATGCCTAAAGAAAACCTGCAATGCCTGCAGAAAATAACAGTTTTTCCCCCATGGACGTGCTTTTGCATAATTGTCTTTTAACTGTATTCACAGTTTTCTTCTACAGGATGCAGGAATGTATCTGTAACAGCGTAATTGATGTGGTAAGACCTATATTGCATTGTCTATCTCCTTAGAACGATAGAAAAATATTTGATTGTTAACTTTTTTGTCTTCCTCTGGGGTAATGTTACAAGGCTGCAAGTAAGATCTGGGAAATGTTTTGTAACATTTATAACTTCTCTTATGTAAAATTTTAGATTAAATAATTCTAACGGTTCATTTGGTACATAAGCCCTATGAAATGATAAATATTTTTGCCTGGATCTGGCCATGTAACCTTGTAGTAACCTCATCCATTCTTTTCAGCAAGCTTGATGATCTTTTTATCTTTTAAATTATGTTCTTGTATGTGTCATCCAACTACTGCTTCATACATAGTTACCATAATCTTTATTTATGTGCTTGCCTGCATATATACAGGGGTGTGAATGTGTGTTTATTGGTTAAAAAAGTGATATATTATAAAAATTGGCAAGTGTACAGACTTTGCCCTCAAGGAAGCTGGTGCATGAGGAAATACATGAACATTAATGAAACTCACTTGTGAACCAAAACCACCAGACACGTGGAGGGCTAGATTAGATGGGCTCCTTGCATCTCTTCCAGGTGCCACTTCACAGTCCCTTCTGCTCCACTTCCCCTTTCCATACAGTAAAGGGTTTTTTTAGACAGTAAATCCTTAGTCTTTGGCCTCAGACATTATTTCATGGACTTTCAGACATTCATCTCTGGTCAGATGGAACAGGGAAATGTATGTGTTTGGGCCTTCAGATTTAGACTTTGAAATGTCTCTTGTGTTGGAGCTTGGAGAACAGCAAGCAAATTTACTTCCAACAGGTTTAATAATATGCCAGTAATATTACTGTAGTTGATTACTATGAGTTGATTACTCTGATATAGTCAGAGTTTGAGCAGCTACTGTACTTGGCACTGGGGTTGATGTAGCTGCTGTACTTGGAGATGGAGTAACTGAGTTGTCTGTTGTAGCCAGAGTTTGAGCAGCTGCTGTATTTGTCACTGGGGTTGGTGTGGCCGTAGACTGCAGGCACAGAGGAGACATGAGAAAGTGGGCTGGAAAACCTACCTCAGCTTTGGAGGAACGGGTGCATGAATTGAAGAGGAGAACAAAGATCAAGGATGCTTGTCCCATGAAAGCTCTGGCTTCAGAACCTGATGAGCAGGTTCCCGGATGGAGTGGAAGAGCTGATTTTACTCCAGCTCCTGTGATAAAGAAAACTAATCCCTTTCTACAGTATGTAAAAGTTCTGACTGGGCTGAGCCAGCCCTGTTGGCAGATCCTCTGGTGTTGCCCAATCAGGTAGCTTTTGGTAAATGTGTATCCCAGTGTTCTTAGTGTAGTTTTTAACAGCCCATTGTACCATTTGATTTTCCCAGAGGCTGGTGTGTGGTAGGGGATGTGCTATACCCACCCAATGTCATTCTCTTTGGCCCAAGTGTGTATAAGGTTGTTCCGGAAATGAATCCCATTGTCTGACTCGGTTCTCTCTGGGGTGCCGTGTTGACACAAAATCTGTTTCTCAAGGCCCAGGATAGTGTTCCAGGCAGTGGTGTGGGGCACAGTGTATGTTTCCAGCCACCTGGTGGTTGCTTCCACCATGGTAAGCACATGGCACACGCCTTGGAGGGTTGGTGGGAGTGTGATATAATCAATCTGCCAGGCCTCCCCGTATTTGTACTTCAGCCATCATCCTCCGCACCAAAGAGGCTTTAACTGTTTAGCTTGCTTAATTGCAGTGCATGTTTCACACTCATGAATAACCTGGGCAATAGTGTCCATTGTTAAGTCCACCCCTTGATCATGAGCCCATCTGTATGTTGCATCTCTGCCCTGATGGTCTAAAGTGTCATGGGCCCACTTGGCCAAAAATAATTCACCCTAAAATCAAATCCCCTTGAGGTACACATTGGACTTCCCCATCTTCCCACATTACCCACCAAGTATACCGGGTCCCTGAGCAAAAGCAATCCCACGAGTGGGTTTGTCTTTATCTGAAGCAGGAATAACCGAGACTGTCTTCACCAGCAAATTCTTTATGTGTATTACAGGAACTTTATCCCCTTCTGAAGGGGATATCAACCACCTGGGAGGCCAAGTCTACTGAAGGCTGGTGGAGCTGGTCTGACAATGAAGAGGAAGAGCGTTTGTGGTAGGAGGCTTATCAGGTTGCTCAAGAAAGCTTTAAACTAGATGTGTTGGGGGAGGGCGGCATCATTCCATCCCAACACTCCCAGTCAGTTGCTAGCACCTATATTAAATGCTCGGAGCAATGTAGAGATATTTCTGTCAGTCGGTCCAGCCAATGAGCTGGCTTCATTTGGAGCTCAGCTCAGATGCCTCTATACAGATGCCCACAGTATGGGAAACAAACAAGAGGAATTAGAGATGTGTGCACGTCTGTGGGGATGTGATATCATTGGCATCACAGAAACATGGTGGGATAGCTCCTATGGCTGGAGTGTTGGAATGGAAGGTTACAGGCTCTTTAGAAAAGGCAGGCACGGCAGATGGGGAGGGGGAGTTGCTATTTATGTTGAGGACTTCAACAGAGCAGACTTTGGCCTCTTCAGGAACCTGTTTAGTAAGGTTCCATGGGATATAGCCCTAGAGGACAGGGGAGCCCAAGACTGTTGGTTGATATTCAAGGATCACCTGCTACAAACAGAGGACTGTTGTGTCCTGACTAGAAGGAAGTGCAGCAGGAGGGCCAGGAGACCTCCTTGGATGGATAAGGAGCTGCTGAGGAAACTTGGAAGGAGAAAAGAGGCTTATAAATGGTGGAAGCAAGGACAAGTGGCCTGGGAAGAATACAGGGATGCTGTCTGGGAAGCTAAGGATGAGGTTAGGGAAGCTAAGGATGAGGTTAGGAAAGCTAAGGCCCAGTTAGAATTAAACTTGACTAGGGATGAGAAAGATAACAGGAAGAGATTCTACAGTGACACTGCAAATAAAAGACAGACTAGGGACAACGTGAGCCCCCTCCGGAAGCTATAAGGAGACCTGGCTACCCTGGATTTGGAGAAGGCTGAGGTTCTTAATGACTACTTTGCCTCAGTCTTCACAGGCAAATGCTCTTACCACACCACCCAGGTCTTGGAAGGCAGATGCAGGGACTGTGAGAATGAAGACCTTGGGCTCACTGTATGAGAAGATCTGGTTCGAGACCATCTTAAGAACCTGAATGTACACAAGTCCAAGGGGCCTGACGAAATCCATCCGTGGGTCCTGAAGGAGCTGGTGAATGAAGTCGCTAAGCCACTATCCATCATATTTGAAAAATCATGGCAGTCAGGTGAAGTTCTTGATGAATGGAAAGAGGGAAATATAACCTCCATTTTCAAGAAGGGGAAAATGGATGACCCAGGGAATTACAGACCAGTCAGTCCCATCTCTGTGCCTGGCAAAATCTTGGAGCAGATTCTCCTGGAAGGCATGCTAAGGCACATGGAAAACAACAAGGTTCTTGGTGACAGCCAGCACGGCTTCACTAAGGTGAAATCCTGCTTGACCAATTTGGTAGCCTTCTATAATGGGGCTATGGAACTGATGGACAGGGGTAGAGCAGTTGATGTCATCTACCTGGACTTGTGCAAAGCGTTCGACACTGTCCCAC
>JANHGB010002939.1:0-10005 GCA_026283785.1 Coracopsis vasa | reverse complement strand
TATAAGAATGCTGGGGAGAGACTCTTCATTAGGGACTGTAGTGATAGGACAAGGCGTAAAGGGCTAAAACTTAAGCAGGAGAAGTTTTGATTGGGTATAAGGAAGAAGTAAGGGTGGTGAGGCACTGGAATGGGTTGCCCAGGGAAGTTGTGAATGCTCCATCCCTGGGAATGTTCAAGGCCAGGTTGGACAGAGCCTTGGGCGAGGTGGTCTAGTGTGTGGTGTCCCTGCCCGAGGCAGAGGAGTTGGACCTAGGTCATCTTAAGTTCTTTTCCAACCCTAACTATTCTATGATTCTATGATTCTATGATTCTATGAATATATATTAGTAATGAGTAGTTTCCAACTTTTTCTAAAAAAAAGTAGATTACCCTCCCTTTACTCTGTTGTGCTCTTTCTGCTGTCCTAGCTGGTTTCTGTATGGAAACTGATGTCCCTGCACTGTTCTTGGAATGGTGGAATTGTTCAGGTTGGAAAGGACCTTAAAGACCATCTAGTTCCAAGCCCCCTGCCGTGGGCAGGATTGCCTCACACTAGACCTTGATACCTAAGACCCTGTCCAGTCTGACCTTGAACACTTCCAGGAATGGAGCATTCACGCTCCTCTGGGCAACCTGTTCCAGTATCTCACCACCCTCGCAGCAAAGAACTTCTTCCTTATATCTAACCTAAATCTAGTTGTGCAAAATAGTGCAAGCAATTCCTTAAACTTCCTTGTGAATGTTATCTGTGTTTGCACTGTCTGGGGTCCCCAGACACAAGGATCACTACCAGCTAGTGCCTCCAGGGCACTGTCCTTCTCATGTATCAACCTTTTTTCCAAGACAATATAACATCTGTTTATAATTGAACACAGAAGAAATATCTCAGTAAAGTACTTCCCAGTCATAGGAGACAGATACCACAACTACTGATACAGTGTTGTATTTAGTATTCCATTTTCAAAATTCTGAGTATATAGTAGCTTTTTCCATCATCATCATGACTGAGGATGGAGGAATTGCCATTATAATTCAGCCTCCAGAACTGTAACAGGTCTTATTCAGCCTCCAGAACTGTAACAGGTCTTATTTATGCCATTAGCAATTTGAAACCTTCAGTTGTTCCCAGCCACAGCTCATTATTGTCCAGTATACTGATGCATTTGCCAAATGCCAATTATATTTAGGTTCCTAGCTCTCATACAGAGTGGGACAGAAACACTAATCAAAGCTACGGAGTATTCGGCAAGTAAGTTTCCAGTCAAAGAAAAATCATTTGTCCTTTTACATCATTGTAAATGGCTCACAATTTATGTCAAGGGAGAAGTAATAGGAGCACCAGGCAGCAATTTCCTTCTAGTGGTCCATGGAAAGAGAAGATACATTATTTTGTTTAGCAGTCTAGTGACAAGTGCTGGTGCCTCACTCACCATCCCTACAAAAGGCAATAAAACAGAAAAAAATTGTAGAGAGCTATAAAACATGAGTCAGTGTTTTGAGATCTTCCGTGCGATTTTATGCTTTGTTAATTACTGGAGTCAAATATATTGGTTGGTTTGATTTGTTGGTTTAGCTTGTTATTTTTTTAAACCTCCAGCATGTAACATTGTCTGGATAATGAAATTTATCCTTTAAGTTTGTCAAAGAGCAAAGGAGATTCATTTTGCTAAGGAAACACATTTTCAATTCTTCCTTTTTGCTTTTTTGTTCTTCCTTCACTGTTCAGCTTTACTGCTGAAGTTGTCTGCTAAGGCAACTTTAAAAATTCTTTAATTTAACTGTAAAGGGCAGTGTTGTAAGCACAAATTTACAGTATTTTTTACACACCAGCTCTCCACATTGTCATTGCAGGTATGTGTGTTGTTTACAGACTATTCTTTCAAATCTGATGCTCTAACCATTTTGATGTAATTCTGTGGTCCTACAACTTGCTGGTAGTTTTCAGTAACAGTAGTTTCTTCAGCTTCATTATTAATTAGAGAAGGAGTCCAAGAAGGGCTTTGCAAACTATTGCTTTCTTTTAAACTGTTGCTTGTCAAAGGTGGAGATCTGTGTTAGGTAAACAAAGCAGAATATTTTAAAACAATATCCAGTCTGCTTGCAATACTAGGAATGGATTATTTTTTTTTAAAATATTGTGAAAACTAAAAATCTGCATTTTTCTGAAACAAATAACTCCACGGATCTCGAGCTCTGAATCTGAATCAAATCCTCCCTCTTCCCATTAAAAATAACAGCTTTACGTCCCTGCTCAAACAGTGATGGGAAGGAATGGAAGTTTTTTTTCCCTTGCTTATTTTGACCAGACATTTTTTCCTAGTGACTGAAGTGTCATTTCCAATGAAAAGTTGGGGTCCTGAGTGATAAAATTTTTACAATAGAAAAATGTTCTGATCATAAAGTGCCCTTTAGGCATTATTCTTGGTTGCCACTTGGATTGAGAGACAGATTTTCTGCCCTTTCCTACTCTCAGCCTTATTACAGAAAAGGTCTCCAGCTGTAATGCACTTGTTTGTACCACCTCTGAGAGCAGCAGTTTCTGTGACAACAGGTCCTTATATGGCCTTGGTGAAAGATCTGAGTTTGGAGGTGAAGAGCAGAGGTGACATGGTCAGTAAGGAGGCAAACCTTAGTCTTCTCCCAGAGGTACCTGCTCCAATGAATGGGCAATTAGATAGAAAGGTAGAGCAACTTTCCAGATTTCATCCCTAGTTCCCTCTTTGTCGTTCTTCACCCTGTCACAGTTACAATGAAATAGGAACTTCAGTCTTTGGGGTGTAATACATTGCTTCAGCTTTTTGGACTCGAGAGAGAGACACTTCAATTCATGCCCAGAAAAATTTTCTGAAGAAGTGTGTATGGGTTTGTTCCAGCATGGTATCACCAATGCAGAAACAACAGTATTTGAGTTTGCATTATTTTTGCATTCTTTAGGCTTTGTCAATAGATCAGCATTTTGTTGGCTGACCTTTTTGTTTCTGTCTTGTTTAGCCTCATTAACCTTTGAGAAATGAGGTGGATGGGACAGCAGGCAATCAAAACATAGAAAACCCAAGAAGGTCACTGTAATGTGGTACGCAGCTGGACTTCACATAATAAAAGGGTATGCATTTCCTTTCCTTGCTGTCACACTCTTCTATTCAGTATTTCTTAAGTGAGGAAGCACAACGTGTTTGTTAAGCATGTACTTGTCCCTCAGGAGCATTGCCTATCTCCTGAGCACATAGAACCTTCCCTGTGAGCTGACTCCATCACCTGAGATCCAAATGCTCATTGTGTCTCTATCCCATATCTTTGTACCAGTGGGAAGGTATTTTGGGCACACAAGCCTGAAAGGAGCCACAGTTTGGTCTGACAGATCTTCCACTCTGGACAATGTTGGGAACCAGAGCTACACCGCTCTGTGTACACAGCACTGGAAATCTATTTAGTCACTGCTTTTTTCTTAAAGAAATTCTCAATATGCTGTTTGCAGCACATCCTAAAGTGTTCTACAGGGATCAGGAGCCTTTTCAAAACTGGACATGTCTCCTTGTCCCCAGTGGTCTGAGAAGATTCCTGTTGGTAGGTTTTTAATAATTTGGACTATACTGGGAGTTCAATTTAGTGTAATTTGGATCAAGTTTCTTCCTTAACTCTGTGATTTCAATGTGGGAAATCTGCCAACGCATAGCAAAATTAGGAGGCACTTTGATGAAATGTTTTAAAAGAACTGTGGAGGAAAGCATGCATTTGAGCAATGGGTGAGAGGAGAATAGTGATTGGTTGATGGGTTTTTTTGTTCTTGTGCTACTGCCCATCTCCTGAGGGGTCTGTTCTGGATAATACTGAGACACATAGCTGGTGAAATCAAAGTTCTCACACCAAAAGTGAATGAAAAATAACTTGTGTGAAGTGGGGAAGATGTAGATGTTGCTGTGTTGTGACTTACTTTACATATATGAGTTATTTTAACAGTTGTAGACAGAATTTTAAGATTGAACACTCCATGAAAACCAAACCAACCAACCAACCCTACAAACATATTCATCACTGATATTTAATACTACAAATCTGCTTTTCTAGAAAAGGAGATAATGATTTTTAAAATGTAGCATTTGTAAAAAGTGTCAACTTGACAGTTAGAAATTAAGCTTGTGCAAGGGAAAGTTGTACCACGTTAGTTAAACTGAAACAACTGGTTTCCTCTTGTGGGTACTCCAATTTCTTTTACAAAGATCTTGCCTTTTAGAATTAAAAGTAAAAACCAAAATTTTTTCTGTCAATATAGCTGTTTTAGTATGAAATAAGACCTTTGATTATACTGACACAATTTCTTACTAGGGCAGGGAAGACACCACAAACATCTATGCCAGCAGGAGACCCTAGTGCCCTCTTTATTCCTTGTACTTTGCTGGGGGTTATCACCCCATATCTCATCTAACAGAAGGGATCATATGCACAGGTCCCCCTACAGAGCAGGCAAAGGCAGGTTAAAACAGCCTCAAGTTACTAGGATGAGGCTGCATTTGCGCTTGCCTCCAGACGCAGAGAAATGAAGGCAGCAATACCCATCCAGCTGTCAGTGACAAGCAACTGAGAATACTAATGCCTTCATTGCACATCTAGATCTGGAAGGGAAACCTGCCCTGGTCTTAGGCAACAAATAAATGGGTGAAAGAAAGCCTGGAAATCCTGTACTTACCCAAAGTATATGGCTACGTTAGAAATTTGCAGCAGCTTGAACTAATGGATGGTCAATAATTTATCATTTTTAACTTACACATAAGTTGAACCACTTAATATTGTCCAGCAATGCTTGTTCCCAGTCAAGTTTTGTGAGCATCTACATAGTACTTAATTTTAATTACATGTAAGGCAGATGTAAACTAGTGTCTTTTAAGAAGTCTAGAAGCTAATTTATTATACCCTAATATGAGTAATAAAGTAAAAAATTATTAGGACTGCATTTTGTGGAACTGCTTTAATAATGAAAAGTAGGAAAATTCCACTTTGTTACCGATAAGCTTTTTGTTTCAGAAAGGAAAAAAAAAAAGGAAAAGATCTGTGTTTGTTTAAAACAGGTACCTAGAAATTCTAAGGTCCTAACCTATGACACAGTAATTGCAATCTTGGGTGAAAGCCAGCATCTCAAAGTTTAAAAATGTAGGAAAAGAGAGCATACAAAGCGTATTTTCACATGCTGGGAGACATGGTTTTCTAAATGCCTTTGAAATATCTTTTGTTTGGTAACAAAGATGAAGAAACCCTAACTAAAACAAGGGTTCATTTTTCTATGTGCGATTTTGATATTAAAAAAAGGAAACATGCTGCTGTTAATGTTACTTGTACAGCGATTGTATAAAACTTGTGAGTTTAAAAATATAATCCTGTGTGAATAGAGAAAGCTGTATCATTTATCCAATGAAAATATGTATGCTAGTTTGGAAAGATAATCTGTGATAGGGCTCTTCAGCTATCTTACTTGATCATTTTCTCTGACATCAGTGACACTGTTTCCAAATATAAGTAGGATTTCATGCTCTGAAGTTGTGCTCTGATTATTATATTATACATCGCAGTATCTCGCATTTGCTACTTACAGAGAATTATATAGTAGGATAAAAGTGGACTATAGTGGTGTCAGTTGACAGTCTGAGAACTCAGTGTCATTACTTGTGTTCTTTGAGTTAAGCACATGATTTATGAGATCCAGAGAAATTGTGAGTCTCCGAATGAGACAACATCATCCTGACCGAAAATCTTCCCTTCTTTCTAAAAAAAACCAAAAAACGAATCCCTACAACTCTAATCAAGAAATGAAAAACCCCTAAGAAATATCAAGAGTTGTTCATTGCAAAGCCAAGCATGTCTGAGCTTCACAGAGTCTGAAGTTGTTTTTGATAGAGTGTATGATTTAGTACCACTGAGACTGAAACAGGTTGTCAGACAGAAGATGAAACAAGCATGAGCTATTGTGCCCTGTTCTTGCAGTAGCTCTCTCATAACTGATGGCAGTGTCTGTACTGGCAGTGCTAAAATAAGTGTGTGAATAAGGAGGGGACCCAGGCAAAATTAGCTATTTCTGCTCAAGTAAATACAGTGACATAACTGTCTGGTAACAGAGTAAAGAAAATAGTGGTGTTTTCATTGTTTCATTTTCTAGTTTCTGTTCATGGAGTTTCTGAGAGAGCTCTAAAACCTAAAATTAACAAAACAACTTCCTCCAAATTGAAGGAGGAGAAGTGAGAGTAGAACCAGAAAAGCTTGTTCTATCTACATCTAGACTTTGCTAAATGAGGAATATTTGTGTACTAAGCATAATACTTGTCTGTCACCTTGTAGTTTCTGTCTCCCACTTGGATTTATTATCTAGTGATGGTATTCTGTGACTTCACTTGAAACAATTTGTGCTCCCTGTATGGCCATTCTGGACTTGAATAATTTACCAATTTGAATGTCTCACAATCTAAATCATGTCTGATCAGGAACTGCTGTGCATGTGGTAGACCCAGCCACAAGCAGCAGGGCTATGGCCATCTCTGACTGGCCCATGCTACTGAGAAGGTGGGGTCCAGCTTTTTTAGCTCTCCTGGTAAGATTATGCCTTGAACATTTAATGACAGTCTGCTTTGCGTGCTTGCACAGAGAGCATATTTTTGTGAAACATAAATATTCTGTGAAGTAGTGAAACAAAGTCAAGAAAGGCAAAGGCCATACTTCTTGATCTCAGCCAGATCTGTTAAGATACCTGGTTTATGGGAGTCCATTTTATCCTGTGACTTGCAGCACTTTTTCCCGTGTGCCACAAAAGAATGTGCATTACACATGCAAGGCACAATTCAAACAGCTTTGTGAAGCTGTTCAATTTTTCCTGCCTTTTTGAGCTCTTCCCCCTGTGAAGAAAAAACTCTCTTCCTGGACTGTGGAGCAGTCCATGCTAACAGAAGAGTGCAAAAGGCAAAATTATGCTGCCTTCTGTAAGTCAAAGAGAGATGTTACTTTCATTTATTTACTGGTGGAGATGAAGATACTCTGATCTTCAAAGCTGAAAAATATAAGAGAAAAAAAGGAGAAAAGGTGTACCATGCTGTTATACAAAGCTGTTTGAGGATGCCTCAGACTTCCTCAAAAAATCCCTTCAGACTCAATGCTATGAAGGAGACCAGAGGCAAGATGGACGCATGGATAATTAAATCAGGCAGTTGAAAAAAATCCAAAACAGCTTTGGCATTTTTTTGGAGGCAAACCCCCCACCTAACCTGTAAAATATATCTTATAGCTACAGAAGGTTGACTTCAATATCTGCATCTTACTCACTCATTTTCAAAGTATATTTCTACTACAGAAAATGAGCTTTCTCCATATATCTGTTCATCACAGACTTACACCTCAATACCCTCCTGCCAGGGTCAAGCAATGTATACACCATCCTCAAACATGATACTGTATGTTATGTCTGTCCTTTAGTCTTGCCTCTTTACTTCTCCCTCTATCTCCTTTGCTCCCATAGACATGTGGGATACCCAGTGAAATAGAAAATAAAGGGCATTTGGATGTCAGGTTGTTTCATATGTGTTTCATACTCCTTTCTACACTAAAGCGTTCCTGATTTAAATCTGTGCATCTTTTGTGCAGCATGCTCAGACCACCTCATTTCAAGAGTTATGTCTCAAAAATGGCCTGGGCAAAATACTTTTCTTGGGTGATTTTTTTGTTTGCCCCTTTTTCTCTATTTTCTGAGGGTATGAAAACCTTTGAGAACTGATTGATGATAGTGAATATACAGAATATACAGGGCAAACATATGATTTTGTACAGCTTCATGAAAATTTAGGGTATGGAAAAGAAGTGTGTTTTTCAAAAATATTTTGTGTTTTCATCTTTTGATATTGCTAATGCATATTTAATTCCCTTTAATTCCCACATCAAATGAATTTGAGATTTTTCTTTCATTTACAACCATACTTTTCCAGTCTACGCTTTTCTGGTGTTATCTCTTTCAGCAGGGGACTCTTTTCACTGAGGTAGACAATGTCTTATAGCATACAGCTAAGGGACCATGTAAGGACATGGTTAGGAACAAGGAAAGGTTGAGGAGGTAGTACCCAAATACACTCTCCCAGCTTCCAGCAACCTACAGCTCAGAGATTAATCTAGATTTCATTACTTTCTGTTTAGAAGTCCCTGATGGATTTCTGTTCAATGAATGGGTCTAGTCACTTCTGAAGTCAAGTCAACCTTTTAACATTCTCAACATCTTGGGCCAATGAATTGCAGTTTATCTCTGATTTATGTGGTAAAAGTATTCTATTTTTTATTCTGAATTGCCACCTGCTACTTACATTTGATGTCTTCTGCTTTTTATATAATGAGAAATGACAAATTATTTTTCCTTATCTCTCATCAGTCATGTTTCTGTAAAGTTTTACCCAATTTCCCAACAGACAATTCTTTTCCAGGCTTCAGAGTCCAGTTTTTTTGAGTTACCTTTTATTTATTGACTTACCTTTTCAGTGTAAGGTATTTTACACTTCTGTTGCCTTTCCTTGCAGCTATACTAGTTCTACCCTAGCCTTTCAGTGACAGAAGCGAACACCCTTCTCAAACGTACTGTGGATTTATTCTGTGATATAGGGGTATTTTTTACTATGTTCAATATTCCTTTTCTAAAAATTGCTAACACCTTAATTGCTTTTCTGAAAGTATCATATCTAACCTATTAAAAAACTCTAATAATAGCTACTTCAGAATGCTTCATGTGTATGCATCCAGTCAGTGTTGTTTTTCCTATGTGCATTACCTTATCTTTATCAGTAATTTACCTTTCAGTGCGTTGATCAGTGACTTAACTCCAGCATGTTCTTCCTCAGTCATTTGCTTCTGGTTTTTGTATTTACTATCCTGAGCTTATAATTTTGATAAGATGTTGTCATCTTACTTTTATTACTTTCTGCAGATTTATGAGACCTTGCCATAATTGACCCTTTATGGGTGTGATGAAGAGTTATTCAGCTAAAATTCCTCTAGCATGCAAATGAGTAGCCTTTTGAGCTTATTCTTATCCTTATCCTGCTTCCTATTTTGCATAAAAGAATCCACAAGAGGGCTTTCTTTCTTATCCCATGACACTTACAGCCGTTTGACAGGGACTTTGTTTAAAAAAAGACACCACAGAAAACCCTAAGCAAATGATTTATTAACCAAATTAGTCTAGTCTAGAAACTCATTTGAATTTATTCTGGGAACTCCAATGCAACATGAGGCCGTGACCTCCTTCTACAGAATCTACATTAGTTCTTCCTCAAGATTCCTTATCTCGTTATGTGCCTAATGATCCATTTTCTTCTTGAGTCATGATTAGCAGGCACACAATATAGGATGTTGTGGTGGACATTTGCTTACAGTCTGCCTGAGCAGAAAGAAGAAATAGAGGAGATCTTCTTTAGACAACTGGGGGAAATCTCATATTGGCAGACTCTGATCCACATGGGAGACTTTAACTGTCCTCCAGTCAGGATCACTAGAGATGTGAAGGTCAGATACAGCTCTGGCTGTAGTGATGGTGTTCAGGATACTGAAAGCAGAATATAGGGCAAAAAGCATGATCATAACCCTTAACCTCTGGAAAGCAGACTTTGGCCCGTTCAGGGACTTGCTTGGAAGAATCCCATAGGATATGGCCCTGGATAGGAGTCCAGGAAAGCTGCTTGGTTTTCAAAGATCATCTTCTCCAGGCTCATGACTGACCAATACCAATGTGTAGGATGTCAGAGAAAGGCATCAGGAGGCCCCTAAGGATGAACAAAGAGCTCCTGACTAAAATCAAATATGAAAAGGAAGCATACTAGAGTTGGAATCAGGGACAGGTGTCCTGGGAAGAGTATAGCGATACCGTCTGAATATGCAGGAATGGGGTTAGAAAAGGCAAGGCATATCTGATGTTGAGACTGGTGTGGGGCATGAAACTGGAGCTGCTGAGGAAACTTCGAAGGAAAAAAGAGGCTTATAAAAGGTGGAAGCAAGGACAGGTGGCCTGGGAAGA
>JANHGB010002938.1:0-11295 GCA_026283785.1 Coracopsis vasa | reverse complement strand
GGCCCTCCTCTGGACTTGTTCCAACAGTTCCATGTTCTTTTTATGTTGAGGACACCAGAACTGCACACAATACTCCACGTGAGGTCTCACGAGAGCAGAGTAGAGGGGCACGATCACCTCCTTCAACCTGCTGGTCACGCTCCTTTTGATGCAGCCCAGAATACAGTTGGCTTTCTGGGCTGTGAGCGCACACTGCAGCCATTTGCTATGTACAGCACTAGAGAGGCAGGAATGCTCAGAAGTGTTCAGAAATGGTTAGGATTTTTCAGATGAGCCCACCTTTCTATTCTAATTTTAATTTTCCCTAGTTCCAACAAGAAAAGCAAAGATCAAAGGGAAGATGCAGAGAATTAGAGGAATTCTTTGTCTTCTATTATCTTTTCAAAGTTAGACCTTCTTTTCAAGTTAGATGTTTGAAATTAGACTCCTGATAGGCACCAAACGTTTATCTACCTATTGAAAATTTGGTTTGTGTTTATATTCAGAAATGATAAAGTGGACATAAACTGCCCTACAATATTGCAATGTTCCTTTTTTCTCTACATAATATACAAAGAGTATAGAGGAAGAAGTTTTTGATCAAAGTAGATTGTGCTTTCAATCTTTGGATGGTAAATAAAGGAAATAAAATAGTCTCCTACTACACCTGCTTGTAAAATAGGGAGACAAACATGATAAATTTTAGCATTTCTGATCTGTTTCACCTTCTTTTTTTTTCCTGATATGATGCGTGGTCAAATAAGAGAATTAGAAAAGTTTTTATAACAACACAGAATTGCAGATTTCGTAACACATTCTCTTTCTCTCTAAGGCTGACCCTGCATCAGTAATCTTAGACCCAATGAGATGTGGTTTATATTCCTAGATGCTTATTTTAAATAAGTAATAAACTGTCACACATAGATTAGTGTATTATCTGATATCACAAAGCCTCAGTTCTATGGCACGGTGAGCAACATGTGGAAATGAGTTTGTCATTTCTTACTTTTGAATTAATTCTTCCATTGCTCATATTTACATACATGCTTCTTCAAAAGCTGATTAAGACTGTGTCCACTCAATAGAACGTCAGATGTGGTATTTTGACCTATACATTATAGTTTTAAAACATATATTATTATTGAATAATGAGGTGTTCCCGTATATCTGGTGAGAACAGCTTCTTACTACCAAAATTGTTACAACCCTAGAATTTTGCAAAGAAAAAAAAAAAACTGGACAAAGGAACTAGGATGACTGAGTGGAAGAAGCTTGAGAAGCACTGCATAAATATACCATCTGAGGTATAAATCCACTAAACTGAATGACTATGTACCTGTGTACATGCAGATAATCACCCCTGAAAATGTAGCATAAGGTTGTTACAAGACCATCTTATAAACTGATCACGACCATAGAACACAATGAGAATTTGATCAGTGCGTCCATTTAAGATAGAAAAATGGACATACTTAAGCTAGTGAAGCTTCCTTCCAAATGGTTTGCACTTGATTATTATGTTAGTTTTTTCAATTTGAAAATTTAAATAAATATCCATGACAAGCTTGAGTCACCTGAATGCAATAGGTGGCATCATTCATTTGAAATGCTGTCCTGTCCTCCACAAAATATATGTAAAACATACAATATTTCACATATCAAACAACAGGATTTGTACAAACTTCAGTGTTTTTGTGCCCTAACTGAGGAAGTAAAAAGATTAGCTTTACAATCTGAAAAAATAATTGAGCAGTGTCCTGGCAGAAAACACTAATTTTAAATCCCAGGATCTGTCATGAAGGTCAAGAAAACAGGAGTTTCTGGCAGCACTGTCCTCTCAGTAATGACAGCATTAGCAGAACATAACTGTTCAGCGTGTCACCATGACAGAGAGAAGCACTTGGATCTCACACAGCCTGAGCTTTATATTTGACCTCCATCCAGAAATGACAGTCACCAGGGATCAATGCTGCACAAACACAAAATGCCTCCTATGTGGTGCAACTGCATTTTGTTTTCATTCCCACTTCCATTTCAGTCTACAGACCCACAAAGAGTATATTATAACAATTTTATCTCAAACTCACAGAGACACAGATCCCTGTGGCAAAGGATACCTTGAAGTAAAAGGGTTATACTCTCCTTATCTGTCATAGCTATTATTAGCTGTGTTTCAAGCAAACGTACATGCTGTAGTGGTACACCTTGGATATGCCTTCACTGAGATCCCCAGGCTGGCTCTGAATCAGTTAGGTTCAGAACTGGAAGTGATGCAGCTACAGTGCCTGGACTAATCATCCTCCTCTTCAGGGGCTACTCATTGGGCAGTCAATGTAACACTGATGCAGGTATATTGTTTCTGTGAGCCAAGCTCTTTGCTACTCTGCAGTGCTGATAAACTAGTTCACTTAAAGCTAGCTCCATTGCTGGTATAGTGTTGACTGGATGGAGAAAATAAGACATTTATCATGAAAAATGCCCATTTGAATAACCCAGTAATGCTTGCCTAGCCCATCTAGATGTGTCACATCAAGCCAAATAGTGGCTTTTAAATTGCATGATCCACAGTAGTGAAATATTCCACATATCTAGAAAAGCTCTAAAGCAGTAACGATCAACTTCTTTGTGCAAGATTTTAGACACTTTGATAATAGAAAAGAGCCTTGCTTATGGTGTATAGGAGATGGACTTGTTTTCATGACCTGTCCCAAGATACTGACAAAACCAAAAGCACTTAGTCACTGTACCCTTGCATTAAGCATAAGGGTATACTAGATGTTTAAGCAAGACACACTAAGAGCAAAATGCTTCAACAACTTCTCAAAATAGCCACTGAGATTAAATGAAATAGTCTACTGTCATTTAAAATTACCCAGCACAAGTCGCCAATACCACCCACCCTTTCAGAAGTGGAATCTAGACATTTCTGTAAGACAAAATCTTGGGCAGAGGCTTACAAAGAAAACTGGTTCTGAGAATAAGGATGCGACTCTCACTGTAAAATGATAGTTCCAAGTCCCCCTTTTTTTTTTTTTTTGGCTTAATTCAGTGCAAATTCCATAGGGTCTTCATTATTCATGCAATTCAGGGGTCCCATCCTTAACAAAATTATAAATGTTGTTAACATTATTAGCCACTGACATTGGATTAATCTGTGTAAAGAAAAGAGACACATCTGTGGTCACTGAAACTTGTTTTCCTGAGAACTATTACAAGGTGAAAACAAAGGAACTGAAAACGTATTTTGTGTCCTTTGCTTGTTCTTGTTGAACTAATTAATGCATCTTGCTCTTTCACTGCCATGAAAACAACCACTGAGAAGACTAATTCCATGACAACTCAATAGCTTGCAATGGGTTCATGATAATGTGCCTCTTTCTAGCATAAGAAACACAGACCTTTGATTTTCCTTGAATCCTTCAGAGCCTGGTAGGTAAGGGAATTCAGTCTACTGAACAGGTCTTGTTTTGCTTTTATTTAGTATTACTCAGCAGGTCTGCTCAACAAGAAGCAGGTATTGTTTGCATTCATGAGAAATACATGAAAAATAAACTGACATTTTCTTTTAAATATACACAGGATAATATGATTTTTCTATTGGTAATGCAACTTTCTTCCTTTTCAGCTGTATATAGTGTTTTATCTTTCATACTTTCTCCTTTGACTGCAAGTATGGCTATGGATGGTGCTTTTAATAAAATGCTACTATTCTATATAGATAACTTATGACATCTTCATACTTCAGGATATTTATGAATTGGAAAATTAATTTTAAAAGATACTATTTTTCTTATGCTAAAATTTTTAAACAAATGCAATAAATAAATAATGTCCAATTCCTTCAGCTACTTTAATTTGAAATATAAATTTTAACAGCACAATTTTTTCTCATCTTTTGAAACAGAACAGAGGCTGATGATTCATTTTGCCTCTTTCTAAACACATTAATAGAGAAATACAGATGCAGGTAAATAATAAATTATAGTCACTGTTAGCTGATAAACCAGGTAAGGAAATCCATTATAGAATTACTGCCCCTCACAAATCAGAAACTGAGTTTAGTGCTGCAAACATGTATGACTGCAAAAGACCCAAGTTCAACACTCACAGGACTGCACATGTCTTTGAGTGTTTTAAGCCTGAATCCTATAGCCTAAAATAAAACATTAACATCTGGGCTTCATAGTCAGAGTGGATGCTGTGCTAGAGCACCATCTTATATCTCCTTTAATTAGTTTTCTAGCCTTTTGAGGAAACGAAGCTACTGTTCGATTCCAAAGAAAAGCTGCAGAGACACTGAATGGAACTATTCCAGCTCTAATTAACTTGTCTAAATACTAATTTAGGTGGGGGGAGTTGTATTTAATCATTCAGGCTTGCAAATTATACCTATGAATGAGATCCAGAGAGCCCATTTAGGTGCTTAAAAGAGTGAGTCATGTATTTTCAGGAAGTCTATTTAGAAAGCCAGCAATCTCCAGCTGTAGCCAGCCAGCCTTGCAGCATCTATATTATTCATCATCTACATTTTGAATCACAGACATTCTCTATACGCCTTGTATAAGTACTCCAAGACCGTAACAGTGTAGATATGATATGTTATAGTGATACCTAAACTCTACCTGCTTTCCTAATTAATCCTACTCAATGGATATTTTCAAGCCTTCTTAAAATGCATCAAAACCAATAAGCCCAACATAAAGCACTGCATTACTGGCTAGTCACCTGGTTATGACAGTCATTTGTCAAGGAAGAGGAAATCTGTATTCCACCCTATGTTTCATGTTACATGGATCCTGGTCACAAACAACCATGGGTACTAGAACTACCATGTGTAGGAACCCTTTTTCTCCTGCCTCCATGACAGAGTGATGATGTTTATTGTTTGTTCTTCTTTTGACACTGCTCCAGCAGGATCAGTTTGGGCTTGTCCCCCACATATTCTCCAAGCAATTGGCCAGGTGTCTATTCTGGGAACTAGAAGATACACATTTGCAAGGACTGCTGTCCAATTTTCTGGCTAAATTCTCTAATCACTGATACTTCAGCAAGAAGGTGCTTTGCCTAGATAGATATACACATGTACGCATGTACACATACAGCATGGGTATCTACAGTAAGTATAGATCTGTTCAGATAGCAGCAGAAAATAGAATTTCTACCTGAGGGAGCAAGTAAGCTGCACATAAGTAATGTGTTCTGGGTAACACTCTGGGTTTTCTGTGTCCTGAATGTTGCCTGAGGTGAGCACTTTTCAGCTTTGTCACTGAGCTGATTTTGGCTGAGGTAGAGTTAATTTTCTTCTAGGAATAACTGTTAGCTATGGGATAGCTAGTAGGGACAATATTTCGGATTTGTGCTGCAAAAGGTGTTGATAACACAAGGATGGTTTAGCTATGTTTTAGGTTTACTTACTACTAAGCATGTGCAGCTTTTGCTTTACCTATTAAACTGTCTTTATCTCAACCCACGAGTTTTCTCACTTTTACTGTTCTTTCCCCCATCCCACCAGGGAAAACATGCCTAAAAATGTTGGCTTTTGCGATTTTTGCCCTCCCATTCATCAATTTGCCTTTTGCTGCCTTTGAGATTTTATTAAACCACAGGTTTGCAGCAAGAAATAATTTTTTTTTAAATATCATGATTCAGTCTCATACTGTGATCCTTGGAGAGACATCAAAAAAAATGTGTATTTCTGGTGGTATGTAGCAAGATCCATCTGCTTCTGCTGACCTTTGAGGAGCGACTGGTGATTTGAGGTATAGGCTGGTGTATGAGCTGTTAGAATTTCACTATGTGCTGCAGCTTGGAGGATGACAGGTTGATCTTATAGTGTTTGGGGTTTGTAATTTTAAATAATTGGCTTGACACATAAAGTCCATATGTTAGACCTTTTATTTCATATTAAATCCAAAGAAAAAGTAGAATAAACTTTCTCTTTTTTAATAATATTGCATCATTGTAGTCTATCAGATGAATAGCCTATCAAGACTAACATCTTACCTCTATCCCTGACTTAAACTTTTGAAAAAGTAAATATGTGTGCACGTATACACGCAAAGGGGGTGAGTGGGTGAATGTGTAAGTGAAAACTTACCGTGTAAACACATTACAGCCAGCAAACTGTGTGTAATACTTTGCACTGATCTAAGGATTGTCCTCAGTTTTATGGCACTGCAAATCCAGTTGGAGAAGGCAACCACGTAAAGTAGTAGAATAATTTGAACCTTTTGATCTTCTGTGAGATTTTTTATTTAACTTACCAGTATATGTAACACTATATAAAATCAATAAAACACATGCTAATAAAGGAGAATCTGGGTGATGAATAGACTTTCCAAAGTAACTAGAAGTAGGAAGTCATGTTTCTTGTAGGCTCCAGTTTTGGGTTAACGGTATTTGGCATCTTTAGCAGTGATCTGTAAAAAAACTACTACTAATAAAATCCAGTGATGCCAAATATCCTTGACTCGGCCATACCAATAAGTCACTTATATAGATCTAAGGTAGCACATGCATATTTGCATATTAGGAAGTAAAATCATCATGGCGACTGAGTCATACGAAGTTATTTCTCTAAAAAATGACTTACTTAGGTAAAGAGCGGGCTGACGGACTACACCCTTTCAGCATGATATGCTAGCAATGAGTGCTAACACAGTCAAGGCATGACTAAACTGTAACTAGCTGAACAGGAGCATGATTCTGGAATAAATCTAGAGAAGGGCACTAATAACTGCTAAAAGTGAGTCCGTAGGTCACTCTATCCAGCTTTGGCAGTCACATTTCAAAAAGTGTTGAAAAATGGGATGATATTCAGTGAACTGAAAGACAGATTTTAAGTTCCTCTCTTCTTCAAGGCAATGAATCTGCTCTCACACCTGTACCTGCACAGACTTGCCATATAAAGGGATGTACCACCCACAAACATTACACTAGTCATAAAATGAGCCAGCTACTTCTCAAATCTAGCTCTGATATTTTATTCTATGACTTCCTGTGCTATGAATTCCACATGCTGAGACTAGATATATCCATAAATAACCTTAATAACGCCTGCTGAAACATAAGTGTTTAGGGAGTTTTCAAAATATATTTTATTTACTTGACATACAGCAGGAGCTCTGTTGTGTACAGGGAATTCTGATAGACTTTAAAACTTGCAATGTAAGGTATTACAAACCATAATAGTCACAGTGAATATACCCAGCTTCTTCTAAAATTAAATGAGCTAAAATATCTGTCTGCTGTATGGAAAAGTCATTAAATATATTTTTGTGTCGTATCTCATAGCAGCACCACATGTATCAATTTGTAATGTGTTATAAAGTTAATATGGGTATGCACACACAGTTATAAATGATATAAAAAGAAGTTACTGTGCACATAAATTAGAGAGTTTGCGAGTGATAATACTTTTTCCTTTAAAAAAATCTGTAATATGCTGATAGAAGCAAGTACTGGGAACATAGCAATTTTATTTGAATGAAACTAGTTGTCTAGTTGAAGAAAATGTTGACAGCTCACCTAATGTAACTTTATATAATAAGTAGGAATTCTGCAAGGAGTTAACAATTAAGGATGTAAAACACAATGAAAGAATAAAATTCAGACATAACAGAATTGTCTTAGGCCAGTAACTTCTATGGCAGATCATGTGCAATGTTTAAGAGATTCGTAATGTTCGCTGAATATTTCCATACTGTTAGAAAGTTCATTGCTGGAAATTTCAGAAACAAAATAGCATGCAAAAAAAAATGACCCTTCCCCAGGGAAAACAAATCAAAGTATAAACTACAGGATATAGAACACATGTGAAGCAACGGTAAAAATTCAAAATATTCAGACTTTATCTCACACAAATAGAAGAAATCACGGCTTCCCTCTGCACCCTCAGGACCTTCTGAGATGAACAACTCTGTAAGTTTTGGTAAGCTTCTTCAAATTTACTTTACTCAGCCATCAGAAAAACTTCAGATAATCTCTTCTTGAAACTCTAATTTAGCAACACAGAAATTTTGTTTCAGGGCAGTCCTTGTTCTACCAGCAATGTCATGCTGTGCAGCAGCATCAGTCCCTGTGTGTCACCTACCCATGTTTTCAGCTGACCACACTACCCTGAACCCACAGTCTCTTAGTCTCAAAATTCTACACTGAGCCCTGTTGACTCCTCTTACCTATCAGGGAAGCCAGGTCTGAAGTTTACCGATAAGTTCAGACTCTCCAACATATACGTAACCGAATTACTCTCTATATACCTGTTGTGGCCTTCTGGTCTGCTTCCCCCTTCTCCATCCCTTAAGCCATGACCACCAGTGAGGGTTGTGATGGCTGCATCCAGATTACTCTGGACTTAGGGACAGACGGCAACACAGTAGCCAAGGGCTGTATGGATGTGTTGCTAGTGTGTAAATATGACTCTAAGTTAATAATTTTATTCTGTAAGTAATGGACAACCCAGGGCTTGTTGAGCACTCCTGCATGGCAGTAGGCTCAACACCAGGATCTTCCCTAGAGTAGAGACACCTCTCAAGGTTACTCTTTGAGGTTGAGAGACTCTTTATTGCAACAGATTCTCAGTAAATGATTAATAGCATGCTAAATTTTGAAATCTTAGCTAAATGATATAAAGGATTGATAACACATATATAATCCTTTCAACATTAACTATTCACCAAGCCCGGACAGGGAGTGGATCCAGCAGCACCTAGACTCCTCTCAGAATTTAGAATGCAAAGGGGTCCTTTCTGAACCTTCTGACTCAATAGGAAGGTCTTCCTGACAGTTTTGTCTGACCCTGTCCTCTATGCAATAAATAATCAAGTGTACCTCAATATCAAATCGTGTTAAATGACTGTTGCATTTACCAGTGAACTTTGTTAACTCAATACTTAACATCAAAACTATATTGTTGCTTCTCTTTTATGAGTGCAGTGCATGACTTCATCCACAACATCTATATTAAACCAGAAGGTTCTGATGGATGATTTATCATCAGCATAAGGTGATAAAACACATGATGTGTAATAGAGAAAATGCTATACAACCCATTTTTGTACTGCTAAATACTGTCATGTACTGCTTTCTGCAGCTTCTGCTTCACACTTAGCAATGATACCGACTTTTACCTCAAAATTAGTGACTGCTGTTTTTCAGATTTATTAAACTAATTCACATCAATGAAAGCATCAATTATCTGATAGCTGTTTAGTGACTGCTATTAGTCCTTCCTTCTTATTCTGGGAATGATTTGCCATATGCAAAAGGGAAACAGGTTGATCTGTTGAAATGATCACATTTAGTATCTATCTTGTGCCAAATACCTGGGAGAATAATGAATTACTATTAAGGACAGGCATCATCATTTTGCCAGTGATAATTCGAAAGTCACTGAGGTGTTACTGGTTCAGAATTGAGTGAGATGGAGCTTTTATTTTATGTATTCATTCCTTTCACCTGCAGGAATATATAGGAAGATGGAAAGTAGAATTAATAATGGAAAATAGGGTGAAATTGGTGCAAAGACTGGGCAGAATGAAAAATAAGGTAAGAGAGTCTCTGTAAACAAGCAGAGACAGAGAGAGTGGGAGAAAAAATAACAGTAGAGATGTCAACATGAAGTCTGTACACGGGGAAGGAAATTACAATGTCCAACAATTTATACCACAGACTCACAAAAAGTCCATGAGATTTGCCACATTCTAGTAACAGCTACTACACGTACAAGTAAAACTGGCACAGAACTAAGCCTTCAAAAGCTGAGGTTCCAGTCTTCTGCCAAAGACCAAGGTTTATAATTTTTTCAAGAACACCACTCAGGTTTTGTTTATATTTCCCTCAAAATCCTAGGTTTATCCTTCATAACAATAAGCATAAACTTCTGAATCTTACATAAGATATACAGGCATCTTACAAACACCCTAAATAACTATATAAAGTAAAATACAGAAACTATTTCTAAAACACTCATAAAAGTGATCCTGCAAACTTCAGAATATTGCCTGAGGAGAAAAATTCAGCTACAATATTCTAATAAAAACAAGTGCAAGATAGAAAGCAAATTATGTTTGGATGAAAACAGTTACTTGGATGGAAGAAATTCTGCAAGCATGTTAAATGGCAACGAAGGATTCAAAGAAACTTATTTATAAAATAGAAGCATTGCATTATGACAAATATTTTGGTTAATTTACATTGGAGAAGCATGGAGCACGCTTTGATGTTTCAGGAATTGCTGTTCATTTGCCATTTTACCCAAACTATTCTGAGCCATATAAAAAGTCATTTAGTTAAAAAAAAAGAACCAAATCAAATATGATGATGTGAATGCAGACTACAGAAAAAATACCAATGAGTAGAAATAGTGCACAAAAATGTTCATGGAATTTACATGGAGTCAGGTCTACAGAATTAATGACAACTCTTAATTATACCCCTATTAACTTCAAAATGGTGTCTGAAGGAGTGAAGCAGTGCCAACCACAGCAACTCCTTCTCAACAGACTTGGTAGGAATCAGCAGACAGGATTCTGCCTGTGGTTGTGAAAAAAGTAAGTTTCCTGGAGAAAATGTGGAAGTAACTCCATTTTCAATTCCCTTTTGAACTGTAGCATGCTACTAAAAATTTACTAGAGTACAAAATCAGTTACACATCTGTTCCAAGTACAGTTCCTTATCATTACTTCAATTACTCTACAAACCCAGGGTACAATTAAGTTTTACTCGTAAGTTTAACATTTGATAATAACTTATTTATAATCTTTAGACATACTTCTTGAAAAAATCCTGAAAAGGAAAGTTCTGGGGAACAATTAAATATTTTTCAGTCCTGTTTCTATTCTGGGAAACATGTATGTAATAACTAACAGTTTCTGAATTATACAGAATCCTGGATATTTAAATGAAGCTGCCTGTGCAAGATTGACATGGTTTAAGCCCAGGCGGCAACTCAGAACCACGCAGCCACTCCCTCACTCTCCTCCGTCTTCCCCCAACTCCCAGAGGGATGGGGAGGAGAATAAAAAGAATGTAACTCCCACAGGTTGAGATAAGAACAGTCCAGTAACTAAGGTATAACACAAAACCACTTCTGCTACCACCAATAATAATAATGATAAGGGAAATAACAAAGGAAGAGAATACAACCACTCACCACCCACCAGCCGATACCCAGCCCTACCTGAGCAGCAATCTTGCCCTTCTGGGTAACTGCCACCAGTTTATATAGTGGGCATGATGTGCTGTTCTATGGAATGCCCCTTTGGTTAGTTAGGGTCAGGTGTCCTGTCTCTGCTTTCTCCTGGCTTCCCCTCCTGC
>JANHGB010002936.1:0-34279 GCA_026283785.1 Coracopsis vasa | reverse complement strand
TAATATTTTACATTTATTTTCAGGAATACTTTCCTAAACATCAAGCTGCCCTTTTCTGTGTCATCTGTAGCAACTTCAGGCATCTGTGAGGGACACAGATACAAAAGTAATAGAAAATATTTAAACTATAATTATTTTGGATGGAGTTAATGACAGAGTTAAGGGTCTGTGTAGCCATATGCACCCTCTAGATACGAGGCAAACAGGTGGCATAGTGCTGGCAAATATGTATTAACCATCAGGAAATACCTTGGAGAGAAAAATACTGCCCATGAATGAGTAACTTAGCATCTGTTTACAAATGCTTCACCATGGAGTAAGGCATTTTACACAGAATATTTTCAAATACACTGTTCTCAGTAAAGTATTTATTTATGTTGGTCCACATTACATTCTGCAAAAGTGCACTCAGGGCAAGCTGGATAATGTGCGAAAGTGTTTTGTCACAAAAGAAATCATGTTCTTTCATGTCCCAAGAGCTGATTGTGCAGGACATTATGACTGAAAACTGTTCAATTTCTTTATGTTAGATGAATACACTCCTACAATAGGCAAATATTAAGTTGAACCACTAGGTACATATGTGGAGTAGCAGAACATGGCAATGAGCAGCCCTAGCAAAATGCAGAAAATCTGGGACAACATACCTACAAAATTACTGCACTATGCCATCTTATTGCAAAGGACTCTTTCGTGGTTCAAAGAACTCTTGTCCTTTTTCTCTGTTGAACACTGGTATTTCTTAGGAAACAGGATGTAGAAACCAGAGCCCTAGTATTTGACATGGCACATGCCATACAGTTCTGAGCATTACCCACTGCATTATTTTAAAAGCTGGCACAGATGGGGAAATTTGCAGTGGTTACTAAGAGTCAATATTCTGCATCAATAAAAAAAAACCCAAAAAACACAAAAGCCTATCCCACAACAAAATAAAACCAAAAAACAAACCACAAAGCAAACAAACAAGAATAAAACCACAAATGTATATCCAGATTCCAGTCATCTTACTTTGTTCTGTTTTCTACAATTGAATAACTATTCCTCGAAGCAAAATTATTAAGTTGTGCAGAAGATACTCTCCAGGTTATTATTCTATTTTGAGTCCAAATCTTAAAAGCACAAAAGTCATTAATACTGATGAGCTTCAGTGTAATGCTGAATAATGATACAGAGAGGATGCAGTGGTATAGCTGCAGAAAAAAAAAAAAAAGGTATAGAAAAATGTGTGCAAGTAGTAAAAAATTGTGATATAAAGTTGAGGACATAGAGTACGTAGAAATATCATCAGATAGTAGATGAGGAAAGAAAAGGAAAACACCCACTTCAGTTTCAGCCCCCCTGAGTGATAAGCTTTTGAGCATGACCACCTCAGCCTCCAGAACCAAATGCTTATAAAAGTTCACTGGCAAAAGCTAGTCATCCACACATCCTTATTTCACAGTCATTAATAGCTCATTCCACAAAAACAATGACCCATTAGAAAAAACACATATGAAGATAGAATCATACAGATAAAGAAAAATGTTCTGTAATATATTTTAATTTAATATAATTTACTTGTTACAGTAATATCACAGGTACTTGTTATCAGAATTACTTTTGCATGCAGTATTTCTTTACTTTTTCCAAACAAAATTCATATTTCAGTTCACATCCTACCTGACCTCTTTTTCACAGTTATGAAAACTTTGAACCACAAGAGTGAGGATTAAAAAAGTAGCATGAAAATATGCAAATATTTTCAGAAAAATTGATGTCATGTAGCAACTAGAAATTATACAAGAATTTTATATAAACATCAACAGGTATCTCTGAAACTATAAACCACAAAAAGGCAAGAATGGAAAAATAGTAAGTAAGAACTGTTCTTCAAAATCAAATACCAAGTACAAAACCAAATTTATGATTTGCAGACATAAATTAATTACAAGAGATGAAAAGAGAAGATCCAAATAAATTTGTGGACAAATGAAGCTTACTGATGCTTTGCAGTCCCATGAGCAAAACAACTGAATGCTCAACATTAAGAAATTAGATTTGGTGCTGCCACAGATTCTAATGTAAAAATGTTTGTAACTGCTTGTCAAAATACAAAGGAATTGTAGGATGACAGTTACATGAAGCTATTTTTTCTTCTGAATTGTACTCAAAGGCTCTCACCATTACTAGGAGCTCTGTCCTGATTTAAGTCCTTCAGAAGACTTAAAACCATAACTTAAATAGTACAGGGTTGCCTGGCAACTGTCTTTAGGTAATAGACATGTGAGCCACATCACAAGCTAAACAAAACTGCATTCCCTCCCTTTAAAGATTTCAATAGGCTGTATTAAAAGCCATCTTTTTCATAAGAGTGATATGTTTGAGAGGCCTTGGCCAGCTTCAGAGCTTCAGGGTTAAAAATCTGGGAGAAGCTTCAGCAGCAGCTCTCCTTGCCACTGTACCGTTTTGGTGTGGACAGACCACTCCTGCTCCACACTTAAAAAAATATATTTTCCACCATGATGTCCACAGACTACTGATTTCCCTCTCCAGGAAGCAGTGCAATCTGCTAGCGTTATTCTGGCTCCAATGCTTCCTGTAATTAAGCTAGCTCATTTCAAGCTAGATCAGGTATCTCTATAGTCTGAGTTGTAAGTATACTCTAAGTGGGTTCAGTTATCTATGAAACTTTAGTGCACATTGTGTGCCAGTAAGAAATAGTTAGCTAAGAGTACATGGGGAACAGGTGCGTGGAAGACAGAACACAGTTTCTTTACACAGTTAATGTATGGCCCTGAGCTTACCTTGCGTTCTTACTGTAGAAAAGTTTTTAGTAAAGATAATAGTATTGTCCTTGGGATTTCTGTTAGTTACCTCTTCCCTGCTGATTTAGTTGCATACAGCAGTTCTGCTAGCCTCTGAATAAAACTCAATTTACTGCATTTTACCCCATCCCACAGCTGTATTTTTTTCTTTCTGGTATGGGCTATTTTATTGGACCAAGTGTTTAAGGACTACCCCTTAAAATTTCTTTGTAAGTCTTAATGCAAAAGGGGACTATATTACTCTGTAGCCCGCTAAATAGTAATATTTGAGAGCCCAGGTTAGGTCTTATGGTACCATACTTAATAGAAATAGCCTTAAAAATTAGTAAAAGACCAGCATTTTAATAATTCATTACATACTTTCTTCTCCTCATTAGCATGTGTTTGTGTTTATGCTACTCATTTAGTTCTGAAAATTAGGTACTTATTTGTGCTTATTAACACAGATCAAACAACATAATTGTTTTATTGAACTGCCATTAATTTATTTTAAAGAATTTAGAGAAATAAATAAAGAACAATCTCTTGCTGAAAACAGCATTCTCAATCATTTTCTAGGGAATCACCTTATAATAGCTTATAACATATTAACAGAAACAATAATAAATCTCATCACACAAATATACATATTTACATATAATTTCTGATGAAAATATCAATTACTCTAGTTTGAGCAATAGAACAGTTCTTGGTTCTTAGACATTAACATTAAATGAGAAAGTTATTCAGCATATACAAACCTTACCATTCATTATCTGTGGAAATTTCAAAACCCTTTGACTCACTAGAGTTTCAACTGAATGAGTTAATACATTGCCACAATGCAAATATATTTTTTCAAAAGATATTTATTTTGTAGCTCAAGTAATAAGCACATAAGATATTTCCCTTGTCGAGCATTATGTATTAAACAAGCCATTATGTAGAGAAGTTCAAACTCAATGAAAATAGCTGCAGCCTTTTTGTGTTTATATCAATAAATTGATGAACTATTTTTTAGCTAGTTTAAGTGTCTAGTTCTGAAAACTTTACTTTCAGAATAGCACAATGTATACTATTTTAAAAGTTTTCAATCTGCTATTGTAGTCCTAATATTCGATCTTAGGTTCCAGACATTTATTTTCTCCTAGAATTTTGTTTGTTTGCTTTTTTCTAATTCAATAAAACCTTCTGAGGATAGTGTTTCATATTTTATCACTAAATCTCAAGACAGAGTCAGAAAAATATGCTATCTTCAAACTGTCTTCAAACATGCAAAGTACATTTTCAAATTGTTTCCTAAGAATTCGTCTATACACCTAAGAGATGTTGAGCTGTTTTATGCTCCCAAGCAGCTCTTTAAAAAATCATTTTAGCAGCTGTGACACATGTAAAACCTTGGAAGCATGGAAACTACAAGAACTATTATACTGTGATAGCCACCATGGACCTAAAGAACATGTAAATCAGAAAGACCTGTGTCAGTACCATAAGCATTATTCACTTTTTGAAACATGACTCCCTCCATGCAAATAATACAAGCAACCCTGAGAAAATGTACATGAGAAAGGGACTATGTACATACCGAACTCGTAACCTTGATTGTTTTAGCTGAAAAAGTAAAGCAAATAAAGTAAAGAAAAATGACTAAAGAAACTGCCATGAGGGACAGACAAACAAACCAGATCAAGCAACTCATGACTCTTGATCTGGATCTGACAATTCTTTAAGCAGATGATGTATAACAGTATAGACATATAACATATAATGATGTATAATCAGTATAGGAAGCTGATTATTTTTTTTACTACACACACTTTCTATTGTGTTCTTTAATGAGCTGTACCATCATACAGCCATTGTGTAGCCCGATGTTACTGTATCTTTAACACAACTGTATCTTTAATTTTATCATAAAGTAAGGCTATAGGTGTAGCACTAAACACAAACTTGGAAGGGTTGAGGAAAATGAACCCCACAGTTATCACTGGCTTAAAAAGCTAGCTGGAGGCCTGAGTAGGATACCATGGAAGGGGGCTGCTCAGATACTGTGAAATGGTTTCCTCTTATTCTTTCCTCTAAAATAAAGATATTGGCTGGATATTTTATATAACAATAATTGGTTATGTCACTACATTGTGGTTAATTCCTATCATTAAAAAATAAAATCCCAAAATACGGCTTAATTGAGAATACTCTCGCTTGTGGTCCAGATGTGGATTTTGGCCAGCTTAACAGAACTGGAACTGCTCTGATAAGTCAGATAAATCATCTTTGCCCTTTCCCTTAGGGAAGAAGAGGTCTCAGACAAGAGCTATTCTATATAAAAGGACTAAACTCGCACAAGAAATAGCTCATTTGTTTTCCGGAGTAGAAGAGTCAATAGAAATTTAACAGTAGTTAACATAACAACATCCCACACTGAGTATCTTTAACTCTCATTAACAGAATATGAACGTTTGAAAGCAATGTAACATTATTGTACTTATACTATATCACCCTATATCTGCATGTATTGTGAAAGTGAGATTTATTAAATCCCACTAAATGAGGACATTTTGGAAAATCTTGTCTTGCTTCCATCAGTTCAAAGTACTCCCTCTTCCTTGTATGTGAATGTCCTAATCATGAAGGGTGTCTCTTTTTTATCTCAGTTAAGTTTTGATTATTTCTTACATTACAGTGTGGATTATTAGTTTGAGGAAGAAAGTTTCAGAGTGTCTATACCTTTCCATTCTAGAACCTGGTGGCTATGGTGCTTTTTTAAAAGATAGGCATATGATTTTGAACTTTCTTAGGATAGGATGGGGCCCTGAAGTCACTGCTGTATTATAAATTCTTGCTGTAACATAAACGGGAGATACAGATATTTAAGAGCAGGTCATTCTCACTCTTGATATTTCCATGCTTTTTAAATGGGAAGTAAGGGGTAGTCTTTGTAAGATAAGCATGACGTCTAGCTCTAGGAGTATGTCTAGGAGGAAGCAATGAAGCAAGGACACCTATGACAGTGAATAAGTATCATTTCTGTTCTCAGAACTAGATGACAGTCCTGAGGAGGGCCACAAAGACAATCAGAGTGCTGGAGCATCTGCTATGAAGACAGAATGAGAAAGTTGGCTTGCTCAGGCTAAAGAAGAGAAGGCTCTGGGGAGACCTTATTGTGTCTTTTCAATACCTTATGGGGGCCTACAAGAGATTTGGAGAGGGACTTTTTACAAGGGTGTGCAGTAACAGAACCAGGGTAAATGGCTTTAAAATGAAAGGGGGTGATTTAGATCAGATAAAAAGAAGAGATTCTTCACTATGATGAGCTACTGGAAGAGACTGCCCAGAGACATCGTGGATGCCCCTTCCTTGGAAGTGTTCAATGCCAGGTTGACTAGGGCTTTGAGCATTCTGGTCTAGTGGAACGTGTCCTTGTTCATGGCAGGTGGTTGGACCTAGATGATCTTTAATGTCCCTTCCAACCCATTCTATGATTCTATGATTCTCTGTTCAGCCTTTCTTACTCAGTGTATCCACCACTCAGTGTTCTAGCTGGTGTGAGTTTTCTTAGATACTTCAATCTTTTGTGTTATTGACAGAGAAATTTGAACTAAACTCTTGGGTGCTAGGCTCAGCCTGGGATCCAGGAACAATAAAATTTAATATCATAAGTACCAAGACCATTCTGCTCTGTCAATATTGGTAAATTAAACAGTATCAGGAAATTTTCCTGGTCACTGACACTTTTTTTTTTTTTTTTTTTTGAGTATGTTCAAGGTATTAAAACAGTGCCTGTCATTATTTCAGCCTGGAAAAGCTAACACTCTCTCCAAACATTTCTGATTGTGTCTCAAGAGTTGTCATAGAGCAGGAAACATTCCCAACAGTTAGCTTAGCAGCATGGTTGGCAGCCTTTCCATGCCACATGGCACCAGCACTGAATAACAATCCTGAGCATGGTCAGTTTAACATTATAGACGTGGAGGTAGTGATTTGAGCCCCAGCCATTTGTACAGTTTAACACAATGGATGAATAGGAGAAATGAGGAGAGCAATATTAATGGAATGGCTAAAAGCAAAATACTGCAGCTAATGTGGATGAAATTGGCTCTGCCTTGCGCTTTTTTTGCGATAACAGGGTTCTTTTTGCTTGCAAAAAGAAATAAGAACTTTCTCCAGCACACAGAGATGCTGTCACCTTCTCTTGATATATTCCACCTTCATGAATCATTTTGTTAATAAGCAGCAGACAACTAGTGTTGAAACAAATGTTGTTCCACACCAAAATGTATAAAATAGCCATCAATGCAGATAGAATAAATCACCCTGAGAGTCACCTGAACTTCATAGGGTCAGGGCATGAAAGCAATATATATCCATCAACGACTACTAGGATGACCAATGACACCCATACACTGAGAAATTTAAAGATATTTTTGACCTGCATTGGATTTACTATCTCAAAAACATAAGAAATAAAAATAAAATAAGTAAATTTGTAATATTTCAGTAAGCAACTTAAAATGGGAAATTCTAAGGTAGTTCAAGTCCCTTTACTGTACAAAATGTTCTAGTCTAACAATAATCTGATTGCTATAGGGAAAAATATAATGAAAATATGAACCGCTTAACCCACTTCCTATGAATTTTAATTATAATGGATGTAGTCATGTCTGTAATTTTACATTTGCAGTTTTTAGTATCATAACTGGAATCAGTCTTCCTCCAAATTAAATTAGTAATAGGCAGTTTGTACTGAATGTAACATTTAGAAGATGCACTTGAGTTCTAAAGAATATTCTAAGACAGTAGTGTCTGTTATAATAAAGATGTAATATGAATGAATTTCATCTTTAATTCTAATCAAACTCTTTCAGTCTCTGCTGTATTATCATGCCAAAATCTTCCAGGTGATATTTCATATTTGAGCTCAGTCCAAAAGCATTAAAAAAAGGAATCGAAATGAGTGCAAATGTTTCTGAGAGTTTTGGGTGCACAGAAGAAATGGAGAGAAAGCTTTTCTCCAACAAATATTTCCAACAACATTATAAAATTATTATCAAAATACTCTAACATTTTCCTCTACTCATTAGCCTAATGAGGAACAGCTATAAGCATGGATATATTTCTAACCCCAAGATCTTCCCAAGGAAACATAGGAAAGAATCAGGCCAGTTTCTTCTCACAGGTAAACACCTATGCAGTATCATTGCACTTTGCCATCTTGTTTTGCCAGCAGTTAAACTCTGATTTTTACTTTATCAATAAGCAATACCAGGACTACTTGCCCAGGGAATTTTGCAGGACTGTTTCAAATGGTGCATCATACAGAAGTAGCCGTGGAAAGAAATAATTGAGAAATATTAATCTTCAAATTGTTTGCGTAGAGCAAAGATACATGCTTAAGAAGATAACTTTTTTTGCAATAAGTTTCACATAACTTACTCTAATAAAAGGCAAGGAAATCTCTTCTGTATATGCTGATGAACCCTGAAACGGGGTGCTACTTTTAGCTTTATTTTCCATTTATAATATGTTACAGGTATTCTTAATGGTTGTTCAGAATGTAGGTGAGCTCCTTAAACTAAATATTCTCTTATTTGTAATCAAAACTAAAAACATTCAGCAACAATTTGATTTTTGCACACCTTACTACACTGCTTGTATTACTGAAGAGAATCTCAGAAAACAAGAAAATTCAGATGAAATGTAAAACGTACTTGGAAAAAAACCAGTATAACATTTTATGTCAAAATCAAAAATTAAGACCACAAATTTATTTTTAAAAGTAAATTCATAATTATACAAAAATAGTTGTTTCTCATCATCTAAAACCTCATAATCATGGTTGCAAAGCATTTATAGAGGCCAGGAAATAATTTGGTAGGAAGATGTCAGCCCTTCACACTCTACTGGCAATGTAGCCACATAAATTCTACAGGGGGAGTATAGCCATGGAGACTTCTTAACTAATAGTTTTGGAACTGATATTAATTTGTAGCTGTCATCCTATATGCCCACTGAATCAAATGCATTTGTGCTTGCTGTATTAAAAAAAAATAATATTCTGTTGAATAGGTCCTTTACCTGTTGAGGTGTGTAAAATCCTATCCATTAACATGGCCAGACATTCCTATATACACTAATTTCCACTTTGCTACATTTTCTTATACATAATGTATTAAACTGCCTCTTGTTGAGGGAAGGTTCTTTTACATGCAACACAGAACTGGAAAGAGACAGAATCCCAAATTACTGTCTGCTTGAATCTTTTTAAACAATTACAGGTACAAAATTCATTGGAAAGGGAAAAAACATTTTATCATTTTAGAGGACAGCCATATCTACTGAAGCATTTGTCTGAATAACCATGACTATACTTGGAAAGGTCAGCCTTTCTGTAAATTGTGATTTCATCATAATTTCTCACTTATTTAACATCATATCTTTCAGATGTATTCAAGACTAATGGATGGAGAAATCATTAAGCTGCTGAGGAACAGGGCAAGAAACTAAATATTACTGAGAATAGATATAGGAAGCGAGGGTGAAGAAGCAAAATGGAGAAAAATTGCAACAGGAATAATAAATAATAACAACAACCTAACTGTGATTCTGTAACAGGCCAGTGGCACAGACCAGCAGCTGGTAGGAATTGTCATGGCATCCTTTCTGATAGTCTAAAAAGACAATGTCAGAATCATTCTTGCTGACCTTTCTCTGACAGTAGCATAAAGTTACCCAAGAGGGATATTGCATGACGAGTTCAATAAACACCATATGAAATTCTGAAATATTCTGCCAGAAAAAGCACTAGAGAATGGCATGCACTGAATAAAATTTAATTTAATTTCCGCCTGCACAGAAATTTCTCAGACTATTGCATTGTGCATAAGCTGTGAAAATTGAAATGAGCGACCTGCAAGTATTTTCAATTTCACTCCAGATTTTGTGTTATTTTTCATGCTGCATGACATTACTTTTTCTTTGAAAATAATGTATTCAAAGAAATTTGCCCAGGGTAGAGTGTGTACACTCCACAATATTATAATCTGACAACAGGGAAATTACATCTTACATTTTATTTCTTGCTTCCTCTTTCTCCTATTTACAAAACTGAAATCACATTCAATGTTAAATCTTTTGACATCATTATGATACTAAGTTCTAGAAGAAAGAAAATATGAAAAACAAGACAGTGACTGGGTGAGAGTTTATTAAGTGAAATACCTTCAAATTCTACCTTTGTTCCAAAACTTCAAGAAAATTGCATTTTCCAGTGCATCTACTTTTTAAGTTACAAAACATGTCATAATTCATCCCCATACTCAGTCTTTCAGGCTAGGGCATAAGGTTTTGCATAATTCACCCTACTTTTGGGTGTGAAGCATTCAAAACTTAAAAACCTAATCTTTGTGATTACTGTTGGTTTTTGTTTTTGTAAGGGATACTAATAAACAACATAAAGTAGAAAAATAATAATAAAAGGAGCTTTACCTTTCCTGTTTTTTCCATTTTGCAAAAAATAATGAAGCAACCATGCTAAAACTTGAATGAAAATTTAATCACTCTATAACTGTTAGCATATGTATACATAAAGGCTGGTAACACCTGTACTTTTTACGTTAAACTTTACTTTTAAAGGTCATTATGTGGTACATTTTTGCAATTAAAACTCATTAAAGAATCTGAAGGGACTCAAGAATACATAAAATTTGTGCACAATTAGTGAACATGGCAAAACAGAAAAAGCTCTTCAATGGGAAAAATGATCAGTAAAAAGAGAGGAACTAGTCATAAGGAACAAGTAGTCTTTTCTTTAAGTGGAAGAGGGTCACTAGGGGCCTTCCCAGAGGTATGTCCTGTGACATTTTCTGTATTAAACCAAATAAATTTAAGACGACCTCAAAAAATGAGCAAATAACAAGGTCCAGAGAAGTATTAATGAATGAGTTACTTGGGGTACCAGGAACAAAAGCCAAGTGTGAAAAAACTCCAGGAAGACCTCACAAGGTATGCAATTGAACAGCACAGAAGCAGATGAAATTCAAAATAGTTGTACAATGATGCACATAGTTAAAAAAAAAAAAAAGAAAAAAAATCTTAACTTTCCGAACAGCTTCGTGTGCTGTCAGCTAGCCGCTACCAGTTAGTGTACTTGGGGATTTTAATAGTTGATTCCACGAAAATGCCAGTTTGAGACTCATAAAGCAAATTAGATGTCAAGCGTTTGTGGTGATTTGACCCTGGCTGGCTGCTAGATGCCCACGCAGCTACTCTCCCACTTCTCCTCAACAGGATGGGGAGGAAGGGGGCCATCAGATGGAAAAGCTTGTGAGTTGAAATAAAGAGAGAGAGGTCACTTACTCTTTATTGTCATGGACTAAACAGCCGTAACACCTTCTCAGGGAAAAAGCTGTGGAAATGTTGCTTTCTATTAATTCAGTTTTCAACTTAGTATCAGTGATAAAATAGGGGCTCAAGTTGCTCTCCTTGGTAGTTAAGAGGTGATGAAAACAGTCTGAGGCTCCTGTAATACCTCTGAGAGCGAACTGAGAAATAAGCAGCAACGAAAGAATAATAAGTATAGATGCAAACACTGCAGACAAATAAATACAGTCAAATTGCAGCATTTAAGGTTACACCATCAAGATCTATCCTCTGAAGCAATAAAGACTTCAGCTTAAAATAGGTTATATAATTTGCAACTTCTGCTTGTGCAATTGTGACTGCAGTACATAATAAAGATTTGAAATCCAGCAACAAGGCCTATGGGAGAAAATAATAATAATACATACCCTCACACTCATAAATTCACTTCATTATGTTCATCTGTGGAGCTCTGATTTATTCGTATGGGGGATCAACAGCAGCCTGACCTTTTTCCTGAACAAAGCCACAGTCTAATCCTACAACCTTCCCAAGCATTGCACTCAGTGACTAACTTTAAGTGAATTTAGTCCTACTAAAACTGAGATGTTCAAATACACCCCTGATTTTCCACTTTAATCTACAAAGCATTTTTGGTTTTAATCTTAATATCATAAAGTAGATGGAAAGTATCAGTTTCATCTTGATAACCCAACTACTCATTTTGTGTCACAGCCTCCATAATATTTAAACCTATCAGTTTTAACATTTTTCGTAGTGTGAGTATAGATCAGTATCTTACATCATATTAGTCAAGCTTGACTTACTCTTTGTAGTCCTTTGCTGGAGAAAATTATTTCAAAGATGACTTAGAATCCCCTTTTTAACCATACACACATCAGTGAACTCTACAATCCAGTCTGATACCCAGCTAATCAAGATTAATGGATTAATTTACCAGATGGTTACAATGTTATTAAAATGCAAATGGCTGGTTTCTGTTAATTGTTTAATATCACATACAATTAATCTAGGGACTTGAATACTTTCTTGCAGCTTTGGTACAGTTCACCTGAAAAGCTTGCTCCTTTTAAACATGGAGAAAGATGACGTAATTTCACTACCTTCAGATATTTTTGGATTATTGCAGGAGAATGGTTAAGACATAGCAGCTGAATGTGGTAACTGTGTGTTTGGTTTCTAAAGCTACTTTAGCCTAACTGCTGAATCTAGCATGCATCCAAAGTAAAGCTATCATAGTTCCTAGAAGGGAAGTTCCCAGAATTATAGGTTAGGTGTTCAGGTTTCCCAGAGGATAATAGACAGAGATAGGCACCTATGAAAGGTTGTCACAACAGACAACACATTTTGAACCCTTCTGGAGTCAGCTAGAATCAATATACCAAGTGGGAAGCCAGCTGTAACTTGTTAATAGGAAATATACTGAAGGATTTTATGTTGAATATTCTTCTTTTTTCTTTTTTTCTGTTTTTGTTTTCTTTTCCCACCACAGGCAAAGAGACCTAAATTCTAGTCCCTGATCAAATGTGCATGTAATGAAGATGAAGTAATGCTCAGTGTGGACTCATAACATTGGATTTATCCTGCTGTAAATAATAAGCTATGCAGTTGTGCTCTATCCCACAGGTTTGTTGTGTTTTTTTTTTCCAGAATCAGCCTTCAGTTGTTTTTGGCGTTGTAAAGCAGCTTTTACTGGAAGGGTGATATGTATCCTGTCTGGAAAGAGCCAACAGATTTCTGGACAAGGCACACCTGAACACTGTGTACCTAAATTTCTTTATACAAAAGGAAAAGAAAATAAAAGAGGCACTTTCTCTTACTCTTCTAAAAGAAAGCAGCAACCACCATTTTCAGACTGTTTTTTTGGACTGCACTCATTTATCCACAGGGAATTAGCAAGAAAAATGCCAGTCTTCCAGACCTTGGCAAGCCTCAGGCTCAAGCTCAATGTAAAGGTGCTTGAAAATTTTGAGATAGAACCACTCATTTTACCTAAAGCTTACATTAAGAACCTAAATTCTCTTTAATCTGTCTCTTAATGTCATCTTGCTTGTATAAAAGTAAAACATCCATGCTGTGCCAGATCAGAATCCATCACTGACAGAATAGAACAAATGGAATGATAAATGGAGCAAACAGATAGTAGGCTCTTCTTTACACCTGTTCTTCTGGTTTACATCAGTCAGCTTCCAGCAGTCAGAAATTTATGAACGCCTGAGCCAAAAACAACAGTGGTATTGTAGGGAATTAGGAATAAGCATTCCTTTTTCACCTAAAGTTGTATCTGTCAGGTAGAAGAAGTAATGCTTCTGTCACTTAACGAGTATTTACCATTATCTTTGCTGTATTTGATACAAAAAGACCATAGAAATTTTTTTTAAAGTAATATGCATAAGATGTTTACATATGAATATTCCTGCTTACAACATTTTCAGCATATATTTTTATTTTAAACAGTGTCTTGAAAGATGCGAGAATCACAGAGTTATAGGATAATTTAGGTTGGGAGGGACCTCTGAAAGTCATCTAGTCCAACTTCTCACTGTAAGTAGCAAAGAAAATAGGTGAACAATGCATAAATTAGTGTATCTCCAAGAAAATATAGGTTATTACATTTATAAAACTAAAAAATACTATTTTACTGAATAGCAAAATTCTGAAGGCACAAATAGAGCACCTTCACTAAAACTGATAGTAGAATATGTAAGATCTTGCAAATTTACTGAATACAATGTATAATATTACCATCATATGTACCCTTTCTAACACAGAATGGGGACAAGAATATATGCTGTTTTCTGTGAATGGGTATCAACTCAGTGTAAAATAGATCTACACTGCACTACTACAGTTTCTTGGAGGACTGCAGCCGATGAGGAGCTGTAATCCTTTTTAATTTGAAATTTCTTTGAATCAGATTCCAAATCTGCATGTTGTAGTTTATCTACAAACAACATGAATTTACATCACCATATTTAGGAGAATATACTAAAGAAATACCTAAATATGTGAAAGCACTAGTAATCAAAGAATGTTAAATGCAAAGTTTAAAGATGAGAGGGACAAAACACAAATGATCTTCTGTGGAGGTGATGAAGGTCGAAATTCTTTTATTTGTAGATGAACTACAACCTTCAGATTTGGAATCTGATTCAACAAAATTCTTAGGTTTTTTCATTTTGTTTTTATTTTCCTATCTCATCTTTCAGTATATTTTTTGTTTAGTTTTTATTTCAAAGAGGAACATGTGTATTAAAAATGTTTTAGTCCTTTGTGTGCATTTCACTTCTCAAAACTGCAGGCAACTGAATAAAGCACCTTCTCTTATCTGTTTAATTATTCATGTCTTGTTTTTCTCTGCATCACGTAGTTTTATCAACAAAAGCCAATTATGAATGCCAAGTTTGACTGTCAGGTGAATATTAAGAATTATGAACAAGTGCTGCCGGATGACTGTCTTTTTGTGACTTCCTAATTTTCTTTCTACGCTTTAAGCACCTTTCCCCCAGCCTTCAAATGGTGATATTTGTAAAGGTTAAATTCTTATGTGAATATCAATGCTGTGTAAAAGAAGCTATAAAATTATTTTATTGTTTCAACTGAAGTGAATTCAACATTAAAATGAAAAAGAAATTTACAATGGAAATATATTTAGTATAATCTATAAATTAATTTAAACAAAAAGTGGCCGTCTTGTATAGCCTTCACTAAGAATTTCTATTTGAAAACTTTGTGAAAACAAAGTTGTATAAATCCAAATTTAAGATATCCACACCCCAAAATATAAAGAATACATTTACAATGTGTTCCTTCCTACTTTATGGGTGTTAAACTAATGATGTGAAATAGCAATATGCCAACACAGTACACCACCTGTGTTAAATTACTTCTAAATGGTAACTCAGAATATAGACACCCATTTCTCACTGAATCTATCCTATCTACTAATTTAGGCAGTTTTAATATTAAAGAGTTTTGTGCTCCTACTCACAAAAACTTCTTCAACTCTCTATAATACAGTTCAAAATTACCCTTGTACTCCAACCCATCCACTACACAAGACATGCACATACTCTGAAGCGACTGATGCTTCCAGTAAATCTCTGTGTGTGGTGCTGAAGAGCAGTGAATAATGACTAGGTCACTCCTATCTAGCCCAAAGCCCAGTCCTTGACATTTCCTTAATTTAAATCATTGTATCTACAGCAGAGTCTAGTATCTCTTATTAACTGAATGAAGGTAGTATTATTTTCTAGTCACAATCTTTTACTGCTCTGTCAATTTTCCAAAACTTTGTTTTCACATTTCTTTGATCTACCTCCTTCTTCACGTGACATCAACAAGAAACAGAGACAAAGTGTCCCAAAGATCAAAGAAAAAGGTTAACATAGAAAACCAGAAGGGGTGAAGAATATTTTCTCTCAAGACTTCACCACTAAGCTTTGTAAACTGAATATGTGTGATACAGTAAATTCAGTAAGTCAAAGGATTGCCCCAGAAATAAAAGCTATGGGGTTCATGTCCTAGAGGTTCATAATTTCATATATTGATCTGAGCCACTGAAAGAAATAACCAAATGTATGTAGAATTCTGACTTTAGCTGTCATATCTGCATGTTTTCCGTTAATAATACCGAATGCCTTAAGAAACTATATAGAAAGGTAAATATGCCTACAATACAAATTGCAGAAGTACTTAAGGTAGTGGCAGTGCCACCAAAATAGTCAATGACATCTTGAGCCTAGTACTGCAGCACGGTGATGGTTGGCGTGCTTTGGGCCTGTCTGACAGCTGCAGTAGCATATTTGTTACCCTATAACAGTGATAGGTCAACTAGTTACAAGAGGAGAACTGCTCCTGCAGCATAAACCCATCAGTTTCTGGGACAGTTGCAAAAGTGTGGAGAGACTTTGAGAGGCCACAGCCTGGTTGGTGTCAAGTGTCTCAGGGATATGTATCTCCCCACTTGGAGTCAGGCACTCCATACCCAGCCCCATGACCAATCACATCAGACAGTGGAGGGAGGCTCCAGAGTATCAGGGAAAAACCCAGGACAGAGCATGAGGAGAGGGCCAGAAAGATCTCTGCATACTAAGTATCCTGGCCCCAAACTAATGTCATATCTTGGGCCAGCCACCCTGACCTTCTTCCTGGCTCATGCCATCTCCCTTGGGGAACATGGAAGTCGTGTGACTTGCAAAACTGCGTGTATCACTCATTGAAGTGTTTTGGTGTCTGTCTCCATTAAGTTTACACAATGCTCTTGAATGGTGACAAACCTTTGATCAATAAAGGTATAATACAACTAAATCAGACTTCATCACCGTAGCAAACGAATCATTAACACTGAGTTCAAAACACAGAGGCAACTACTTTGCTGTTTTAGAAAAGTAGGAAGGAAGAAGGTAAGTAAGCAATACCCAGCCAGTTCCTGAGAAGCATTTAGTTCCCCAGTTTGTATGCTGGGCATGATGTGCTGTGGCATGGAATATCCCTTTGGCTAGTTTGAGAGTCTGAAAAGTCTTTGGTCAGAGTAGGCACTACTGTGCAACAACTAAAACATCGGTGTGCTATTAGTGCTGTTCTCAGACTAAAGCCAAAACACAGCACTGCACCAGCTACTAGGAAGAAAATTAACTCTATCCCAGCTGAAACCAGGTGAAGGTACAAGCAGAAACCCAGGGAACGGGTGTGGGGAGAGATTTGTAGCTTTTACTGACAGGATGACCAGACTACTTCTTTCAGATGAGTCAAACTTAGGAAGCTGAATTCATGACTCATTCACAGTGATCTGGATATTACTTTTTGCAGATATTTACAAGATAAAGAAAGAAGTTCCCTATATAATGAGGTAACTGTTTTCCTTTACCTATCTAGAAAAAAAAAAGGGTTGACTATCATCTCAGACTCAGATAGATATTAAATAATTAATAATCTGGAATAAGAAGAACTGGATTCATATTTTTAACAGTGTTATCAGAGGAAAAGAAATGGGAACAAATATTTAATTAAGAAAAAAATCTATCTTCCTAATTTCATTATTAAATTAACAAAGAAAAATTAATAGGTATCTCAGAGATGAAGATTCTAGAGAAAGAGGTCTTTACGAAATTGCATATTATTAAAATGAAACTAACTCGTGTCTCATAGTGATCATATTTTTATTGGTTTTACTTCAGTCCTGAATGCTTGTTTCAACTGCGGTTGGAAAAGTTTGATTCTCAGACTTATCCGAAGTTGTGCTCTTTGAGTGTATGTCATCAGGGAAAATAATTGGAAAATGCCTTTCCATAGACCATGAAAATTTTTACTGGTGTTACCTTATATTTTTTGGCATCCTATCTTATCTTAGGAAATGTGCTATTGACTAAAACACATATAAAATTTACTGTTATATTCTATGTCTTTCAGAAAATACAGCTATTTCAATACCACTCATAGCATTTTGGTCAAGCTTGTCTTCCTCACGTTTTCTCTGATCCTTAGCTTCTTTCTCTACATCGTGAATTAGCTGATTGTCTGTTTTTCTGTTTGGCTTTGGTTCTGTTTTTTTGTTTGGGTTATTTTTTTTTTTTCTTTCCAGAGAGTACTGTATTCATAGAAATGTAGGAATTTATTCTTTTATGTATTTTGTCATACTATAAGTATCAGATAAAAAAATACAATTGCAACAGGGAATTTAAAAGCAAAAAGAGATTTGATTGAGACAGTACATTGACATGGGAATTAATTATAGTTTGAGAAAAGACAGTTCAAGCCTAGTCAGAAAAAGGCACTTTCAGGATATAGAATGCTTTAGTTCAATTATTATTTTATTAAAAATAAAAGAAATGAATACAGTATTTCAAAGCCCAGATTTTATTTAAATATGTTTGGAAGTTTTTTTTACTTTTCTTCCTAACTGATTTTAAATTAATTTCCTCTGTGTTAACTTATAGTGATAATGATAGGAAAGACATAAATCTACAGCTCAGACTTCCTTAATTTTTCTTCCCTAATGCTACAGCAGTCAGGTTTTTAATAGTTTTGACAGGAAAGGCCCCAGGAATGAATTTGGTTCAGATAGACCCATTTCTCATCTCTACTTTTACAGCTAAGGGGCACACAATACACTGTATGGAATGTACCAATGTAAAACAGGGGAGTAGGTGTGAATAGAAATATGGATGCACCCAAAAAAACCTGTGTGAATTCTTAATTTTTACACCTATGTCTATCTGTATAAGGTGAATACTTACTGCTTGCCACAGATGTAGTTATGGCAGCTGGATTTTGACAGAGTAGCAAGATCGAGCTTCAGTTAATGTGAAGTTAGCTTTCACAGGGGACATCAGGATGGAGGAGTCCCTCTGAGCATATTGGCTTCTGATCAGGTAGCCTATCATCTGCATTTACAAATTCCAGTAGACAGTGTAAAACAGATTAGGTAAACAACACTTAGATCTGTTTATGTCAAGATTGGAACTTCTGAACATTTCTGCCTATGTTCAAAAGTAATTCTTCTGTTTGTCTCTAGCCCCCTATCTTAGCTAAATAAATCCATGAGTCAGAGGTTGGAAACATATAGACACATATTGCCATTTTACAAATGGCAAACAAAAGCTAAACAGATAATTGAGCCATGTATCTATCTTCAATTCATCTGAACTTTTCTTTAAGTTCATCTTCTTCTAAATATATTGCTAACTACAGTATATTTCCTGCTGGAAAAAGCCACCATCTAAGATTTACTCAAGCAGTATTTACCTGACAATACAATTTAGTAGAAAAGTGTGCTTTATGAGAGCTTCAAAACATTGTTTGGTTAGTTGCTAATGAATTGAAGGCTGCATGGTTAAAATAAGATTGTGATGGCTTGTGGCTACCACAAGAAGGCTTAATTTTGCCTTTTTCTGTTGGGGTGTCTGCTCAACAGACTGAAAGATTTTTAAAGAATTCTTAGGTTAGAGAATCAGAAGTTCAGTCAGATAAAGATGCTGTTTCTCCTTAAATGTTAATGACTTTTTCAGACTGAGTTTGTGTGCTTGTGAAGTATTTCATGAATTAGTCTTCTGAATTAATTCAAAGGTAATCCATTACCCTTAAGCTGTTTTAACTTTAAACTGAACTCTAGACTGTTGCCATCATGAAGTGCCTGCAAAATTATAAATATATTTATTGATATGGTACTATGGTACCCTGACTGTTTCATCTGTAATATATGCTGATAACATTTTACACAGTGAATACCAATAATTCAGCACCAAGAAAACAAAATTTTCATAAGGGAGAAAAAAATCAGTTGCATATAGTGGTGCCCACTTAATAAAGCCTACAACTCTTGACCTACATCCAGTCAAAAAAAGTACCTGAACAAAAAAAAAAGAGAGTAGCTCCAGACTGAAATGGACAATGGACAAACTGCAATGTTTTCACTTTATTCTAGGAGCTGTGGATGTAGCTTTGATGGAGAAAGGTAGTTTAGAAAAACATAATTTGAATATCTCTGGCATGCTGAACTTTGAAATTTTAGCTAAGTAACATAAAGGATGGATAGGACGTATGTAATCCTTGACATAAACCATTGACCAAGACTGAGACCAGAAGTGGATCCAGGTGCACTTAGACTCATTTTTGGGAAGAAGTTCAGAAGCCAAAAGAGTCCTGTTTGAACCTCATGACTCAATGGGAAGGTCTCCCTGACAGTTTTGTCTGACCTTGTCTTCTATGCAGTAAATAATCAAGTGTACCTTGTTAATAATCAAGTGAATCTTGTTAAACCACTGTCACATTTACCATTGAACTTTGTTAATTCACTGCTTCATATCAATAAAGTGCATTGTTGTTTCTCTCTTACAAGTGAAGTACATGAATCCATCCATGACAAGGGCATATAAGAGGAAGGGATATTGGCGGAAGCCAGAAAGACTTCTGCAGGTATAGGAAGAACTGGCAGATGGAAGGAAACAAAAAACTTAGTACTTAATTCTAAAGAAGAATCAGAGATTGCAGCAAGTATTTGAGTGTTCACATAACACAACTGGTAGGATATACTGCTGCTGCCACTACTTCCACCAGTAACTAGGAGCAGTACAGGATTATAAAACAGAGTACATGAAAACATCACTTTAGTATCTATCTAACAGGTTGTCTTGTTACACACATCTCTCAGTGTGCTAGGTGCTGTAAAATAGAAGGGCAGAACCGAAGAGCTAATTTCATAATGTAAAAGAACAAATACATAAAACACAAATCAAGAAATAGAAGTAGAAATAGAAATAAACCACAAAGAGATAAGCAAGGGTCACGAGTATTTACTTGTAAACATAATTTTATCTTAAAGATAAAAGATAAGATCTTTGATTTTGAAGAACAATTACAGAGAAAAAAAGAATGTAATTAAAATGTAGTAGGAAGTAAATATAAACCTCTGACTGGTATTCCATTTTTTCACAGGAGCAGAAGAATAATAACAATATCTGCTAATAATACTTCTAAGAGCTGAAAGATAAAGGACTGTCATTATTAGGATTATACATAAAAAAAGAAGATAATTGGATGAATTCTGTCATAAAATTTAGACAGGAAAATGCAGATAAACAGCAGCTCAGAGAATCAGATTTTCAAGAAATTGAATCAAGTGGCACAGCTGCTACAAATTTAATTGTAAATATTTTCATTATAGTTGTGTTTGTGCAGGTATTTTTTGTCATTGTACATGAGCAAGCAGAAACAATAACCTGATTCTAAATTACTCACAAAAAAAGGAAAAAATATTTGCATAGTCTAGTTGAAAATATTTGCTTTACATAAATAAGACCTGATAGGTAAAATATTATCAGTTAATATAATAGAATTTATTGTACATTGCTTTATAATCAAGGTAGGAGTTTTGTGTTCTTTTTTGAAATTAAATTTCCTGTTAAAGTAAGAGCTGCTTCATAAGACCATTTTATGACTGCAACGTAAGGCACAACCAATATGTGACTCAAAAGCTTCCTTTCCTTAGGAGTGATTTAAATTTTTAAACATTCATGCAAATAATGCTAACACTTGTAACACTTTTTTTGTTTGGTTGGTTGGTTGGTTGGTTTGTTTTGTGACTTAGCTGGGATCTGCATCTCGGTTACATACATCTGCTGTTAAAATTTTCTGCCTTGTTTTTCAATTGATGGATATATTTTCACCTACATTTACTTTGCATCATTAATGTTTAGCTTTTGAGGCTCCCTTATCTAAGGCAAAACTAGAGGGTTAGGTATAAAGTTAAGGAGGTTTGATATTCCATGCAACATAAATTTTGAAAGTATGTTACGATATCATTCAGTGATTATGCATAAATAAAGAAACCTCACAAAAAGCTGGGGACTGCTTGAAAGTTGTATCTGTTTCCTTAAGGACTTGGTTTAGGATTGCTCAGAACAATGTGTGAACCTTTGTGGTGTGCTTTGTTGTTTCTATCATTTTAATATATACATCTATATGTCATCATTTAGATATATATGTAACTTCAGACATATTCATGTAAAGGTATGTATATACATATGAAAAAGTGCCTGTGTAAATATAAAGTTATCAAAACTCTTTGGCTTTCTAGCACAGTCCTTGTTTTTTTCAGAACATATTTGCATTGGCTTTGAAGGCAATTCCTCAGGTTTTGATTTTGTTTGGATTTTTTTTCTAGTTAGGCTGTCTTATTGTGCATGTCACGTACATTCAAGGTGACATTTGGAAGATGCAATAAATTAAGCCTGCCTAAACTTTGTATTTACATATTTTATCTACTTTTTTTCTTAACAGGTTTTTCATAGAATCATAAAATACTTAGAATTGGAAAGGATCTTTAAGATCATCTAGTTTCAACCCCACTGCCATGGGCAGGGATGCCTCATACTAGATCGTGTTGCCCAAGGCTCTCTCCAGCCTGGCCTTGAATGCTGGTGGGGATGGACCATTTACCACTTCTTTGGGCAACCTGTTCCAGTGCCTCACCACCATTACAATAAAGAACTTCTTCCTTATATCTAACCTGGACATCCCCTGTTTCTGTTTAAACCCAGTAATACAGTTTATTATCTATAATGTGATCAAAAAAGATATCTGAAACTATTGCGGATCATGTCCAAAACAACTAAGGGAATAGTTCTTGTGTGATTGCAGCTGTTCAAACAACAGGATCAAGTGCCAGAAGAAATTAAAGATTACATTTGACTGATGAAGGGCAAGGAGAGGAGATAAGCTTAAAGTTTCTGCAAGGTTGAGGAAAGTAGAATCTGACATTTGGTTAGAAAAACAATGATTTCAAATCTATGCATATCTGAGAATGGTCAAGTTCTGCTGGAGTGATCAAGAGAGTAAAGCAGTTGCTATGACTTCTGTAATTTCAGACCCTTATTTTTAAGAACATAGAGCAACATAGTTATGCATGAGAAAGAAAAAAATCATCTGGAGATTAACTCAATTTGCCTCAGTATGGGAATGCACCTTGCAGCTCAACATTATTTAAATATATTTAACAATATTTGATTATGTGTAACTGCAGTTGAATCTTACTGTACTGTACTGAATACAACGAGTAAGTATTGAACAGCCGCATACAATGCAATGTCAATATTATTTCCTCCTTTGTCTGACTATATTACAGCAGGTAAAAAGAGTTTTGAGGTTGCATGATGTGAAATAATGTGATATTCTATGAGCTGAGATTGCAAAACTATCTTTTTCTTAGCTGGAGAGAGATATAAGTAAATAAAGAATAGCATCTAGAAGCAGTTATGTAAAACTGACCAGTATTCCCTAGAGAGAAAGCTATGCACATTTTCCTGTCTAGTTACATTATGTGTGTTCATTTCAAATCAAGACACTTGCCAATGAAAACAGAATAAATTCGATTCTGCTTAAACAACATTCCCTTCTAATACTTCATGTGCCAAGTGAGAAAAGCAACACAAAACCTCTAGCAAATTAAACATCTCTTTAAGAACAATGTAAATGCTACTAATTTACTTCCCATTATGGCAGGTTTCCTGATTCCCTGCATGATGACATTCTATTTTTGCAAAGGACAAGCTGCTTGTTTCTACTTTCAATCCTGTTTGCATATAAAAAGATTTTGTCAAACTCATGAATGTCAGATAATATATTGTAAATGCATTCTTTGTGCTGTGCTTTTACAAAGATTTATTTAGGCTTCAGTTAAAAGGGAGAAGATAGGAGTAGGTGATTCCATCATACACAATACTGCTGAGATAAAGTGATATGCCTATTTTATTCATCTTATGAGATCAATAGGACTGTCCTCAACTAGCAACAGCTGGAACATATATTATGTATATAAAGCGTATTTATATATTCACACACACACTTTTCACCTACCTACTGCACAGCAAATGATGGACGCATCCCTGCTTGATACATGATGAGCTATGTAATGTAATGTACTTCCCTACCACTGTAGGGAAGGAATTAAACAAACAAAGGAAGACTTAAATAAACCATTAGAATTTTCTTTACATGTATAGTAACCAAATATAAGCCATCAGTACATCATGGTACTGAAGAAGTAAATGTGATTCTGATCCTGAAGTATGTCAGTAGTACAGTGGCACTCATGTGAAAACTATAAGGCATTGATATGACCCTGAAATGAGCTCTGAGCACTTTTGATAATCTGGGTTCAAGAAGACAAATTCAAACAGGAAGTGAGGAACAGACAACAGCTCTCAGCATGCTTAGGAGAATGGAAGATTTAGTTTATTGAATGAAACAAAAAAAAATCCAATTACTCATCTGAGCACAATAAAGCTAAGAGACAAGATTCCTCTGCCTAAAGACAGCAGAAGATAGCTACTGGAAAGGAAAGGAGCTATTCAAACCCAGGAACAATACCAGCATAAAAAGAAAGGGTGGAGCTCAAGGCAGGTTTCAAAGCAACAAAGTTGTGGAGCAGTCTGCCTGTAAAGTAACAGAGGCAGAAGAGCTGTCTGGCTCTTCAGGGAACAGGGATTATATTATTAAGTTCCTGAATTTATCAAGACAATTGTAGGGTATGGCTTTCTGCAGTATTAAAGGACAGAACCCTATGGTCTGATTCTAGCTTCAAATGTGTCAAGAATTCCTATAATTCATGCCAAGAACATATCACTAATTAGGGTTGTGCTGCAGGCTGTATCCATTAGATGCATAGGAACTGACAGATATATAGGACCTGGTGCTTCACCAAGAAAGGGAGAGTATGTCTTTTGCTATCTCTACTCCCTAATAGGTAAGAAAATTGGCAGGGATGCCCTGTGAAAGCATGATATTAATATTTGAGGCAAAAAGGCTGCAGGGACACGTAAGCCAAAGAGAGAGAACATAACACCATCTGCAGTCAGGCCAAGACTACGATTAACAGCATAAGCCTATGGAGTTTAAGAATACCTATATATTTATATGTGTATTTATATACATCTTATTGCAGCCTTCAGCCATTTGTTCCCAGGTGTTTTCTAAAACAGAGATTGTTTCTAAACACTTTGAATGGATTTTTTTGTTCATAAACCTGTTCAGTATCCTTTTAAGCTCCTTTCAGATTTTCAACATTGATAGCATCCTGTATCAAGGAATTCTATAGCTGATGCAAAATTTGTGGAAAAGACCGCCTCTTTTCAATTTTAATGAACTTGCTGCTTTCTGTTATATTGTGAAGATAGTGTAAATTTTTGATGACCTTGTAATCTGCAGACTTTAATAAAAATCTCTTAAGTACAGGATGAAGATTTGGGGTCATACTGTAGAATCAATATCTTAAGTTCAGAAAATACTAGATACTTCATTAGGACCTTTCTCTTCCAAGCTGTTGCACATTTTGCATACATGACTAGTCAACACTGGAAAGTAAAGCTACTCAACCTCAGGGGGCAGCCCTGGACATTATCAAAACCAACAGCGAAATTTAATGTGCCACTAATAACCACAAACATAGCCCATGAAATCCTACCATGGTCCTTCTTGCAAGAAAGTCCGTTTGACTGATAGCTTCAGATTTGTCCAGTCTGTAGAAGTATTTGGCAAGTATAAAGAATACATCAATGAATCACCTCCTTCTCTTTGATTATTATTCATATGTTAGTGGTTAGGCAGCAAAGTCATAAATATATCTGGTGAATTTGCATTCAAATTCCAATCAAAGTAGTGTGCTCTTTCAACAGATCTTTTAGACAAACAGATGCTGAATAAAGCCATTCATCTGCAGCAGGAAGAGTGGATCTCAGTGACTGAAAGCTGAAAGTGAAGTACTGTGTGATAACTGTGGTGCTTTAAACTCAGACGGTAACTCAGTACCACACAGCCACTCATTCACCCTCCATACCCCTCTCTGCGGGGTATGGGAAGGAGAATCAAAAGAATGTAAAACCCACAGATTGAGATAAGAACAGTTTAATAACTAAAGTACAGCATAATACTACTATTAATAATAATAATGATTAGGGAAATAAGAAGGAGAGAGACAAAAAAAAAAAACAAACCAAAAAAACCCCCACCAAAACCAAACCAAAAAACCCAACAGTGATGCACAATACAATTGCTCACCATCCGCCAACCAATACCTAGCGAGACCCGAGCAGTGATCTTGGCTTTCCAGGTAACTCCCCCCAGTTTATATATTGGGCATGATGTGCTGTGGTATGGAATATCCCTTTGACTAGTTCGGGTCAGGTGTCCTGTCTCTGCTCCTCACAGCTTCTTGTGCCTCTCCTCACTGGCAGAGCATGAGAGACTGAAAAGTCCTTATCAGGGTAAGTGTTACTTAGCAGTAGCTAAAACATCAGTGTGCTATCAGCATTACTTTCAGACTAAAGCGAAAACACAGCAGTGCACCAGCTACTAGGAAAAAAAGTAACTCTATCCCAGCTGAAAACAGGACATAACCCATAGAGTTATGATCTTAGTGGGATTTGAAATACCTTGGTATGCTATTTGTTATGAAGATATATCATAATTTCAGCAATGAATAGGTAGCATGCAATGATAAAATATAAAAAGAACCCTCAATTACGCGATTAGAGAAAAGCTCATGCTACTGCTATGTGCAAATTTGGCAATTTTTTTAACATTACTCAAAAGCACCATCCAAATTACAAACTTGAATTCCTCGATCTCACCAAAGAGCATTTCTCTCAACTGAAGGCACTTGTTCACCAGCCATATTCACATTCTATTTTGTACCAGAAAGATCTTGCCCTTCAGGCTTCTACAAAAGCAATTGATTTAAAAACGTAAGTATGTCTTCTGTAAGCATGTCTACAGACATAGGTATAGAGAGACTACAGCATCCTCCGATCCAGAAATGCCTCACATGAGCTTTCTCTTGTTCTTAATTAGGAGTGTAGCCTCTTAAGAGAACATGTCTGCTTGGTCACAGCATGACATAAATGAATATCTGTAGCTCTTAAGGCAAAGTGATTAAAATACTTAGCTTGCTCAGCAAGTGAACAGGACTGTAGCCAGGCAGCACGCACCTCTTCCCAGATAACTTTTTCCAATGGTATATATTCTTTTGAAAATTATTGTTTATTTACTCAGAGGCTTTTAGACAACAAGAATAAAACTAAAAGGGACTTTGCCTGCTAAGAGCTGCTAAATGCAGTAGCACAATAGATACAAGGCTGCCACAGCTCCCTGCTCCCAGGTCCCAACAAGCATGAACACACAGATACACCCTCCAGTGACAGCCCTGGGATGGGCTAGTGCAGGAACTCATGTCTCTGGTAAGGTTATTAGGCCATCATGCCTCCTTTGCATGTGTGGGGATAGACTTTTTATAACAACCTAACAATGCCTTGTTCTTAGACACATTTATTTTTACTGTCAGCCTTAGGCTTCCTGCTCCTGGCCCTGGGAATATCCTGGCTAATAAAGCTTCACACCTTGCACATCTGTGTGGTTGCCTTTCATAACTAGACTGGTGCTGTCTTCCCAGCTTCAGGGTATTCATGGCTTTAGACTGATCCTGTGTTGAGTCTTATAACAAGTTAGCCTAGACCATCTAGCTGAAGGCAGAAAATGTATTCACCAATTAATAGTTCTCTATACTGTCTCTGCAAGGCTTAATATTAGTGTCATTATTTCTTTTTTCTTAGTTTTCCTTAGACAAACTCATTTGATTTAACACTGACCAGCCAGGCAGGATGGTATTACACAGTTAAAAAAAGACGTGAAATGTGACTGAAAAATAAAGACAATATTCTCATTTCTCCATGGTCAGGTATAGCAATGCCTAAAGAAATGCAGTTTAGATAGACGCACAATGATAGATGTGGATTGTACTTTGACCAGAAATCTCTCTCTTTCTTTTTCTCTGTATATGCAACCTATAATATTGCTGATCCAATTAAGAAAACAACTAAAATTCTATATGTTGGCTCTAAGTTCTAATGCGATTTTGCTGTGACAATAATACTGCCTTTTCAGTTCAGCCAATAACATGATTAAATATGCTTTGTTGCTTAAATCATTATTTTTCTCAGCCAAAGCTGCTGACAATAGTTTTAGTCAATTTTACTAAAAAAATTTGAAAATACACTAGAAAGGCAGAAAATTAATAAGATGGAATCTGGAAAAGATATTTTTCCAACAAGGGAATATATGTATGTCTCATAAACGTTTAGATTCAGAGTTCAGTCATTACTGCTGCACAGATTAAGCGTGAAAATGCTATTATAATAAAAATAAATAACTAATAAACAGTTTCATAAATATTTGGTGATAAACTATAATTTTACTTCATATTATGTTAAATTACATAAAACTTCAAAAATTGGGTCTTCATTGAACCTCTTCTAAAGAGCAAATAGTGGCTTTTTTGTTTTGAAACCTTGTGATATAGTTTAAAGATTCCATACAAACTCTTTGTATCTACATCCTTACAACGGCTGGTTAAATCAAAGTATCTTAAATGCAAAAAGCACTGTGCTGCAGTGTAGAGCCCTATCCTATAATTCAAATCTCCTAGGAGTTCAGGGCATATTATTCCATCTTTCCCCAATAACCATCACTTTCTTGAGGTTATACCATGAAAAAATGCATTCTGGTAGCACAGCTCTCTTTGTAAATGTACAATAACAGGATATTTAGAAAACAATTACCTTATTTTGCAGAAACTAAGTAGTTAAGAAACCACTGCACTTTAATCATACCCAAGCCAAATGAGCTTTCCGTTTGCCACTGAAGGCTTTCTGAGCTGCTAATTAAGCTGACTCTTGGGAGGAATCAACTTTTTGCCAGCTGCCAGGATAACCAGAGTTCATCTAAAAATGGTACCTTTAACTGTAAGAAAGGTATTGTTCTGTGACTTTTTCCTTCTTTGGATTTGTCAAGAGACATCAGCCATCAAAGTCCATTGATATTTTTTTGCTTCTGTCCCTCTTTCATGAAGATGTCCTCAGACAAAAGATGCCAATGGAGGACTATTTGGAAAATAACAAAGAGGATAGTACTGCAGTCTTCAGAAGCAGTCTTAAAACTCCAATCTGAGAGTGAACTGATGTATAAGCAGGATGACAGGCTTTGATGGAAGGAAAAGCAGCAGCACCAGTCTTTCCCCTCATGTGTTAGGGTAGTCTGCAAGGTAACAGTAGTCATAGACTTCTCAGCCTCACAGCAGTCACACTCTAACCTGCAGTCAGTACCACCATTGTTAGTAAAATGCATGTTTATAGCATTTGTTCTGCACACCATTTTTTTTTCACCATTATTTAAGACACAAGGCATGAAGCTGAGCCAACAAACTTCAGGAAAATCTTTAGGAAAAAGATAATAGATGATCCCTTAGTTGACACTTTAAGTGAGTGATTGCAGAATCATAGAAAGATTTGGATTGGAATGGACTTGTGGAGGTCATCTAGCTCAAATCTCTGATCAAAGCAGAGCCAACTTTTAAGTTGGTATCTTTAAGTATATTTGCAAACATGTAATTATCCTTCTGGAGGGATAATGTGTTTTTCTTATTGTTTAAATAATGCCATTTACTTTTAGCAAAGCAGTCTATGTTTTGCAGGTAAGTACATTAATGAGGAATACTGTAAAATCTCTTTTTAGAAAAGGTAAACTGTATTAAGCAAGTGAAGGGGTACTTACTATGGTAAGACAAGTAAAGCATTTTTTTTCTTCCCTATGTAAAAACTATTTAGTACTATTATGTAAAATGAATCAAAGACAATCCTTTGTCAATTCAGAATACCTCCATTTTATTTTCTCAAGGGTTTTCTGTTCAGGTAGACTTCTAGATAAAAAAAAAATAATAATAATACAGAAAATTTATCCATCAGAAACATTCAGAATTATAATTTAGCCCTCAAAACAGATTTGTGTAATTTAGAATTACAGATAAATTAAGCTAATTATTTAAATAATAAACATGCAATACTGCTGCTGTGACATCTTGACAGAAATATCCCCAAGCAAGTTCTAAGTAATATTGACACATTCTTTTGTGAACAGACAGATATGTCCACAGGCTGTCTCAGCTAACTATGTATAAGCCAGCTTTCCAAAATCTTCGTTTGCGAAGTCAAGCCATCAATCAATCAATCATAGGGTGATAAATCAAAGCTCATCCTCTGTGCCTCAGTAACAGAGGTGTTACTGTGACACGGTGTCCTGTCTGAAACAGCTGGACTATTGTGTGAGACACATGTAGAGTTGATATACAGCTGTTGCATATTTTTATGGATGTTCACACATTATTTGAAAACATTCTACTCTAAGTCCCAAATGTTAAGACCCTGAAGAGTAAATATGAATAATCCCACCATGACCCAGAAATATCTGTTTCTGCTGATTGTTAATTTTTGCCTCAGTTGCTCCTTAAAATAAAAGATTTTTTTCTAAAACTTACTAAAAAATGTATTTTACAAGGAAGTTTAGGTCACAAACAACTGCATATTGGGAATGTACTACCAATTTATATATATATTCAGTATGAAATACAACTCCTTGAAGTAATATTAAGATTAAATTAAGATTCTTCATTGACAATGATTAAATTTCTCCAAAATCCATTCACTTTCTGGAATAAACACAAACAATTTCACAAAAATGTTAAGCTAAAAAAATCACTTTTTCAATGTTATGAAAATCTCAGAATCATCAAGAGCCACTGATTATTCAGACAATTGACATCCAAGTCAAAGCTAACACAAAACACAGAATGTTGGGGTTGTTTTCATTAAGATTTTTAAAATAAAGGGGGTTTTAAGCTCTTTGGCAGTAATTGGGCCTGTTTTGGTATATGAGGAACATGGCAATTATAAACATTTCAGGAGTGACACACGGAATGGAGTGGAAGAATATACTAGAAGATTATTCATGGCAAATATCAGAGGAAAAATGTAGATTAGTATAATTAGTATAAATTAGTATATTATTAGTATAAACAGTGTATTTCAACTGAATAATTACTTAGGCTAGATTCTGAAAAATGTAAAATTCAAGGATTTTAAATAGCTTATTTTGATCAGATTATAGTAACTTCAATAAACTGCTGAAGTTATAATCCTTAAAAAAAAAATGTAAACCAGTTAGGTAAACTCAAATATAAATATAATTTTTGAATATGGATTAAATAATTATAGCAAAATCTGTAGTCAATATTCCAGTTTTTAAACCATTTGGATTCATTTATCCCCTTTCATTAAAAAAAACCCAAACCAAACCAAACCAAAAAAACAAAAAAACCCATCATAATCTAATTTCTGGATGCCTATGAATAACAGCCTTTACTCTAGCTTCCTTTTATTTCACCATGTATAAGATTTTACAGATAACTGGCTATCTTTTCAGCTAAAACATGTGATTATCAAAAAACAAGCCCAGGAAAATTATTTTGACAAAAAATATGATGTACATAAACATAAGTTGAGTCATAAGTCTTTCTACTTATATAAAGAGGTCAACAAACTTGATTCCATAACTGCTGGTGTATAGTGAGTCAGAGTTGCCTGTATGTCGACTGGCATTCAGATAAGAATGCATTGTTGTAATTGAGAAAAAAGAAAACTACAATCATTTGGAAAAAAAAAGACACTAGAATTTGATTACTCCTATATTTAAATATTTTTATATTTGAAAGTAGAAGACACCATTGGTGAAATAAATTATAAGTGATTCAGCGCAAATCTAGTGAAGACTCAATCATGGCTGCTGTAGCTCATCGCAGTTGCTGAAGATGAGTCTCCCATCAAGCCCTGCAGCATTGGATGTACTGGAACCAGGTCAGAAAGAGCCAATAGCAACAGATTCAGCAGAGAATTTGGGCAAAACTTGAATGTTTTCTGGAAGTGGATTGACTGAGACAAGGTGTCTCGTGTTTGTCGATCCACAAATACTATGTGAACACTCACAATTTCTGCTGTGGGCAGGAATAATACTATATTTGCAAAGCAGAGCCCTGGTCACATTCTGAACACGAAGAACAATTACAGTTGCCATGCAGAGCACAATGTAAGACTGCCTTATTTGAACATATTTTTAGGTTTATTACTCTATAAATACAAAAATAGGTTATAACTTTTTATCTAGAATCTAATCTGAACAACCCCTTCAAATTCAACATTCTTCACTGAATGCAATTCAGGTCCATTCTGTATTTTCACGCTACTTTATGACCTTCAAATTAAATTAAGAAGAGTATATGTATTTTAATTAAAGAATGGATGAGGCTGGTAGGGGCTTCTGGAAGTCATCTAGTCCACTTAGGCAGGCGCACTTAGACATGGTTGCCCAGGATCATGTCCAGACGGCTTTGAATATCAACAAAAAATTCTTTGGGAAACATAAGACAGTGATCAGTCAGACTTACAGTAAAAAAGTGTTTCTTGATGTTCAGAGGGAACCTGTCATGTTTCCATTTGTGCCCGTTGACTCTTGTCCTGTCACTGGGCACTGAGAAGAGCCTGAACCCATTTTCTGTACTTTTCCCATCAGGTATTTATACACATTTATAAGATCCCCTCTGAGTGTTCTCTTCTCCAGACTAAAGAGTCCTAGCTCTCTCTGTCTTTCCTCCAGTCCCTTCGTCACCTTAGCAGACCCTTGCTGGACTCTCTCCAGTATGTCCATGTCTGTACTGAGAAGCCAGGAACTGGATACAACACTCTAGGTATGCCTCGCCACTGATGAGCAGAGATTACCTTCTTTGACCTGTAGGTAACACTACTCGTAATGCAGCCCTCTATACCATTAGCCACCTTTGCTGCGAGGCCACATTGATTTTTCATGTTCAACATGGTGTCCACCACAACCCCTTCTCTGCAGAGCTACTTTCCAGCTGAGCATCCCCCATCCAGCATATACTGGAGCATGAGATTGTTCTTCCACAGGTGCAGCACTTTGCCCTCCTGTTTGAATCTCATGAGATGCCTGTCAACTGATTTCCCCAGCCTGTCTAGGTCCCACTAGATGGCAGCACAAACCCCTGGTGTGTCAGCCAGTCCTTCCAGATGTGTGTCATCAGCAAACTTGCTGAAGATGCACTCTGCTCCATCCTCCAGATCATTAATGAATATAGTGAGCAGGACTTGACCCAGTACTGACCCCACAAGTTACTGACCTCCAACTAGACTGTGACACTGATCACCACTCTCCAAGTCCAGCCATTCAGCCATTTTTTAGTTCACCTCACTCACTGCTCATCCAGCCCGTACTTCAACATACTTCTTTATGAGGGTCTTACAGGACACAGTGTGCAAAGCCTTATTGAAGTCCAGATAGACAATATCCACTGCTCTCCCTTCATCTACCAAGCCAGTTATTTCCTCTTAGAAGGTTACCAATTTAGTCAAGCATGACTTTTCCTCAGAATCTATGCTGAATATTTCTGGTGACTTTTATTATTGTAATGTGCCTGGAAATGCTTTTCAGGATTAGCTGCTTCATCACTTTCACAGGAATTGAGATTATTGTTTTTATTAAGTTAATTTAGATAGTTCTAAAAATGCACATGCATTTTATAGAAGTATATTTGATTTCTTTATAAAATAGTCTATTATTATTTGAACATCACTGTCATGTAATGGACATTTTCTGCATAAATATCCATTTCATTCATAAAAATAGGTATAATATTTTGTACACTGTACATATTATATAAATGGATGGAACCCTACCACTGACATGGAGTTTTCTTTCTGTACAAATGCTGATAAGACTTTAAAGCAACCCTTACTGTGCAACACAAAAAAATAAATAATAATAATAAAAAAAAAAGGTAGGTTACCTAACAGATTTTGCTGCAACAAAATGATTGTGAAAGTGAAAGTGAGTCAGATCCTTGTCATTTTTGTTGTATCTCACGGGGTGAGAGGGTGGGGGGAAAGTGTGTGAAACATCTGAAATTCTGAAAGTGCAGGGGTTTGTCTGACAGAGTTCATTATCTGCATCTCTACTGTGCCAGACAGAAACAGCATAAAGGAAGCTCTCCACTACGGAGCCAGTCCCCAAAACACTGTAGGTGACAACCGCAGTGTCTTTTGCTGGCAACTTGAATTAATCCTGTGTGCTGCTTCCTCACACCTCTGCACTGGCCAGTGTCAAAAACAGCACCTGTGGTAAAGTGTCTTGTCTTCTCTACTCAACGTGATGTCAGGGGCAGAGGGGAAAGCTGCAGGCTGCATAAATTTTTCAGCCCCTCCAAAACACTTAAATTCATGTTATTATGTCAGTTCATGCATAGGTCATACCTGTGTGTCCCTGAACTGTCACCAAGGGCATTTCTGCAAATAATACTATGACAGGCAGATAATTAGACCTTGAACCTTGCCCATGGTAATAGTAGTGTAGAGGTAGTCTTTGATTCTGTCCTCAGCCTGACCCTCAGGGGTTAGTGACTAAGAATCAGATTTATGAACTGCAGTTTAAGGGGAGAGGGGGAAAATCATCACAGGTTTACGTTTTTATAATGTCATCTTTATAGGTTAACTCAGAAATAGTTGGGCTAAATACAGTTGGAGTCTAGTCCTTTAAGGCCAGAAAAACAAACAAAAAACTCCCACCAAACCAACCATGAATCGTTCTATATTGTAGAGTTTCTTTTGTGTTAGGAGGTTCCTGGAACGTGTGGAAGATAACTTCACACAGCTTGTGAGTGAGTACAT